>VMDO01020345.1:0-37732 GCA_007922755.1 Pedetes capensis | reverse complement strand
GGAGTAGGACCTGGCGAGCCACTCCCGAAACAACTAGCCATTGAAAACCCTATGGATAGCAAAGAAACACTGTCAGGATCACTATGAGCCAGACCCAATTCAATGGTACCTAACACTACCACCAAGGCAGAGAGAGCAGAAAAACAGGATTTGGGTAATAAGTAGTTACCACTAGGTGAAGTATAAACTCAGTGTTGGATGGTAGTGAGAAATTAGGCAAAATTGAAAGACAGCAATGAGATCAGATCATGAGGTCTTTATCAAACGCCATGATAAGGAACATACACCTAATATTATAAGCCATAGGATCTAGCCAAAGGCTCTCCCAGCTGTGTTTGGGATAGATTCAAGCAGGAAAGATATTCCTCTTATATGTATTGCAATGACTATATTACTTATTTATTATGAGTATTCATTCTGATTGGTCCTGTTCACAGAATAATTTGCACCTCTCTCCTGCATTTAAAGAGAAAACTAAAGGTAGAAAAGCAGATAAGAAGCTCTGACAATTATCCAGACAAGGAATAATGAGAACTTAAGATGAGAAAATGTTGTAAATTTTGGGCCCAATAAATCTAAATCCCAATCTCATCTGAAAAATAGGGATAAGAATAATAGCACTACATCAACAGTGTTACTGAGAGAATTCAATGACAGCATGAATGTAAAACACTCAAGCAAAGTGCCTGGCACCTAATACGTACACAATAAAATATGTATTTATTTATGCCTTCATTCATTCGTTATAAGAAGGAAAAGTCCTTTGAAATATGAATAGGTAAGGACTGAGGCTTTTGAAGTATTTTGCAAAAAAAAATTGCTAAGTAGTGAGCAGACACACCTTTAAGACTTTGCAACATTCCTTATCCTGTACATGAAGTATGTTAGGTGACCTTTCAGACTAAAGAAGTAACTTTTCAAGAAGTTACTTGGTCTCTTGCTTCAGAATGTAGTATTTAAAAATTCAAGCCAGAGATAATGGTGCACTCAAGAGGCTGAAGCAGAAGGATCCAAGCAAGTTTAAGGAGAGCCTGGTCTACATAGCAAGTTCCAGACCAACCTAAACTACACAGAGAGACTTTGTCTCAAAAAGATAGGTAGGTAGGTAGGTAGATAAAAATTCAAATGGTGTGAAAGGATTAGGAAAAGGAAGAATGAGGATGAGGAAAATTTGGAAGACGACTTATCTTTTCAAGAGAAGAATGTGACAATCCACTCTCGAAGCAATCCCCAAACAATCAGCCATTGAAAACCCTCTGAGGGTCACTATGAATCGAATGGACTCAATGGCACTAGCAACAGCAACGACAACTTATCTTTTGATCCCAACGTAAGGGAAAATGAAGCACAATATTAATAATAAAGAGCCAGCAGTCAAGAAGCATACATTTTAGTCTTGAATCTTCTACTGATAACTCTGGAGTAGTGAACAATTCATTTGATCACCTGTAATGGGGGGGAAGGGGGTTTAGAGTATTTCCTCATATGTAATGTAAGAATTAGACTAGATATCTTCTAAAGGCCTAGTCAGCTCTAACATTTTATGATCTAACTACCAGAAATATTGTAAAAAACACTTTTGTGAGGATTTCTTAGGTTGTGTTTCTATCTTATTCCACTTAAGCCTCCCTGAATCCAATATACTCATCCAATGAGGAGCCTGATTTTCTTCAGTCTGTTGTGGTCTTGAAGACCTCTCAGAGTTCCTGGCTCTATTCTCACTTCCTAACCACTACCCTTGCTCTTCTCTCTCACTTTAGCCTAGGGATAAAA
This sequence comes from Pedetes capensis, assembly GCA_007922755.1. Lineage (NCBI taxonomy): Eukaryota > Metazoa > Chordata > Mammalia > Rodentia > Pedetidae > Pedetes > Pedetes capensis. The sequence goes on along the minus strand of VMDO01020345.1, from coordinate 35,959 downwards.
ATGCCTTTTTTCTTTCCTTTCCTTCACACATTTAAATGGGCTAGATAAAGGAAGGCTAGGCCAGGAGTTTTTCAAAGTTCTTACCTATTCTGGTCTCCCACACCTATATAACCTCCTTTAAGCAAGCCAGGTACACATAGCCTTGGATGAAAGCCAATTCCCAAAAGTTTCAAAAAAAAAAAAATAAATAACTTCTTGGACAAGGTAAAACTAGTCTGTCTCCCCAAACCCATAGCCTTCTTTTTACCACTTTGTTCCACCCAACATGGGTAATTTCACTGAGAGAGATAACTCAAAATCATCTCTCTCCTTATCTATGTTGACTTCTTAACCAACCAACCTCTCTCTCTCTCTCTCTCTCTCTCTCTCTCTCTCTCTCTGAAAACCACCTGCAGCCACTTGCCTGTTAGGGTTCACAGCTCAGGCCACTGTACACCATAATCTGCTCCAAATCTACACAAACATTGTAAACAGCATTGTAAACAGCAAGAGAGTCTATGTAAATACAGGTAGGAAAAGAAGGCAAGGAGTGTAGTCAGAAAGGGGGAGGGTTGGACCAGGGTAGGTGTAAAAAATCATAGATAAGGTATACATGCTTTATAGACAGCACATACAGCAGAAATGTCAATGTTAGTGAAGAAAGAAAGAAAGAAAGAAAGAAAGAAAGAAAGAAAGAAAGAAAAGAAAAGAAGGAAGGGAGGGATGGAGGGAGGGAGGGAAGGAAGGAAGGAAGGAAGGGTGGACAGAGAGAGAAAAGAGAGCAGGAGAAAGGGAGGGAAACAAGGGGGGAGATGGAAAGGGAAGGTAGGCAGGTCAAAGTATGGAGACCTGAGGCTTGGCATATTTTGAGCTGCTAAAGTCTAAAGGGCAATTAGGTCATAATTTATATACTGTAATGTTTCAAATGCTCCTAAGCTATAATAGAAACACAGCTCATTAAACATAGTCAATCTATCATCTCCTCAAGCACCTTGTAGCTGTGCTGTGAGAAAACCAATCACCTTTATATTTTAATAAAAATATTATCTTGCCTGAGTATAGAGAAAGGAGTATAATTTATGGGATGAAAACTGAAATTTTTAAAGGGCAGGGTGAGGAACTTTTAATCAACAGACCCAGAGAGTTCATGGTCTTTCTTTTTTAAATGTGTCAGCAAGTCTTTAGAAGCTGCATTTGGACCTTAAAAACAGGGGGGATTATGTTGTCAGTTACTTTTAAATCAACAGTATAAGGTAAAATAAGTGAAAATTGTAGTTCTTTTGAAACTACTTAGCTAAGTCCCATTAAACTCAATCCACATGCCTCCTTATACCTGTGGGGGTTTAATTTTTCTTTAGTTAAGACCTCTCTACCTCATCACTGAGAAAAATCAAGAAGTAAACATTACTTCTAGATAACTTTTTAAAAAAATTTCTACACTATCCCATTCTTGGCAATAGGCTAAAACAATCTTATCCAAAGAGAACAGATGGATTATTATTAACAATTAAATTAGCTTCCTAAGACTTGTGTAACAAATTGCAACAACCCAGATGCCTTAAAACAATAGAAATTTCTTCTCTCTCAGTTCCAGAGACCAGAAGTTTGAGGTCCATGTATTGGCAGAGCTGCACTCCCGCAGGAGGCTCTAGGGGACAATCTATTTTCTGCCTCTTCCAGCTTCTGGTGGCTGCGGGCATCCCTTGACTCACTTCCACTTCCTCTTCCATGGTCATATCTCCTTGTTCTCTGATGTCTGCCAAATATTCCTCTGTCTCACTCTTATAAAAATGTCCTTAAGAGGACATACATCACTGGAATGAGGGCCCACCCAGATGATCCAGAATAAACACCTCCTCTCAAAATCCTTCCGTGCAGCTGTCCCACTGTGGAGTCCAATCTCATCAGCTCTCAGAAGCTAAGCAGGGTCCAGCCTGGCTAAGGGAGACTGCCTGGGAAACCAGGTGCTGTAGGCTTGGGAGAAGGACCCATCCACCCACTCCCAAAAAACAATAAGCCACTGAAAGCCCTATGAATAGCAGGCAGCACTAACAATAGTGTTTTACCTGTTGTATGTAGGGTCACTAGGAGTCGGAAACTGCTCCTTTTGCCACATAAGGTAACAGTCGCTTTTTAATCATATAAGGTAATATTCAGTTTCTGCAGATTAGAATGTGGACACATCTTTCAGGGGTCCACATTCAGCCCACTTAATAATTATGATTATCGCAATGACAAGTGAAAACATACAACAATGCGTAATTTATAAAGTATACTCATCCACATTATCTTAATCCTTACAACAACCTCCAGAGTAGAAATCTAATATGTTCATTCACTGAACAATCATTCTCTGAGTAACTTCTCCACAAACTGAAATCAAAAGATACAAAAGCATAGTCTCTGTCCTTGATAGGCACTCTAAAAGCTGCCCACAATCATGTGGTAACTACAACAAGAGTACGCTGAACGAGGCAAGGCAAATAAAGCCATCTGGGAAAGTAACAGTCTCATCAGACAAATCTGTCTGAGTCTCATCTGGGATTCCTAATTTGGCTTTACCTCCTGAACTTCAGATTTCTCCCTTAAAAATAACTTAGTACCTCCTCATGGACCTGGCTACTGCTGAACTTCCTGCCCAACTACTCAAGCTAACAAAACCTAGATCTCAATCTCATGCTTTCATCACCAGTCCTATATAGTCTGCCAAGAGCTGTTTCCCCAGAATAGAACATAGTTCATTTAATTTCAGATTCTACTCTATGTTGGGAGTGCCAGGTTTGGGGATATTCTTTAAAAAGTATGGGTAAGTACAGATGAAACACCTAAGAAGGACTTTGTTTATATTTAGGTTTGGGCGTTTTTGTTTGTTTGTTTTGGGGGGAATTGTTTTGTTCTGTTTTGTTTTGTTTTAAGACAGAGTCTTCCTGTATAGCACAGGCTGGCCCAAAATTTACTATGCAGACCAAGCTGGCCTCAAACTCATGTTGATGCTCCTGCTTCAGTCTCCTGAGTGTCGGGATTACAGGCATCCACCACTATTCCTGGCCTAAAAAGGACTTCTGAAAATAAAATATAACACTGAGTACTGCTTTATCTGGGCTGGAGTTTAGCTCATTTGGTAGAGCACTGATCTATGCTCTCTGAGACCCTTAGTTCAATCCCCAGTGCTGCAAAAATAGAAGGACATGACAATCCACTCACAAAGCAATCAGCCATTGAAAACCCTTTGAGGGTCACTATGAGTTGGACCCAACTCGACAGCACCTAACAACAACAGTATCATATCTTTAAAACTACTAAAAGCAAGAACACCTTAACTTTGAATTATTCATACATTGAACACTTTCAACTTTCTAAATGTTCCTCAAAAATAAATCCTAAAGTATCTGAGCTGTAAGTTACCTTAGACCTCATTTAGTCCAACCATTTCTTTTTACAGTTGAATAAATGGGCCTGAAGAAGTTAATACCTTGGCCAAGGCACCCAGTGAAATTAGATTTAAAGCCAACCAGGGTCCTATAAAACTGTCCTACTAACAGCCCCTCTTTGGTGACAGAATAACCAGAAAACTCATGCTCAATGTCTATCAAGATCTAGGAGAACATGTGTCATCTACAGAGAAAGACATAAAAATCTGAGTGACATTTAGACCAATAGAGTTCGCAGAAACTACTACTGTACTATCTAATGAAAATGTCACTAAAATCACTTTTTTAATCCAGAAATCAAAATGGAAACCATCTAAAATGTGCTACCCTAAAAATGCTTGAATTACTTAAGAATAAGCTATTTAAATTTCTTTGTACTTTAGAAGCACTTAGTCTACACATATGAAAGTAGTTTTAATATATAAAGGTACTTCTTTTCAAGGAGGGAGGGGACGAGCAAAAGGAAGTGAAGATCGCAGAAGGTGAGATAGGGAGGAGAACCAATGTAGAGAGATAAAGAGGGAGCGGATAATCTCTATGTAAGTGATGCAATTTCATGAGTACATGGGAAAAATAGGGAACTATAACCCAAATATGCTTGTGAGTTTTACTATATATTAGTCAAAAGGTTCCATAAATCTTGTAAGTTGATAAAAGCGTAACCAAAAGTGATGTAATCATTGCGTAAAGGAAAAAGCCAATGCTGTTATTACTCTGTATCCTCACCAACATTTACCAATAAAGAGAGAGAAAAAAAAAAGGTACTTCTTTTCTCTTAAGATAGGTACAAGTATTCTGAAGTTCAGGCTTTACCATATTCTTTTCCCAAAATATCCCAAAGAGGAATATTCCATTATGTGCAGAGAGTTAATAGCACTCTATATGTGTGAGCAATGTATTCTGCAGTATCATAAAGCACTTTCAAATTCATCATTTCACTCAATTATCACAACAATCTATGAGGTTTAAGAGGGAAGATATTTTGTCTGTATTTTACAAATAAGGTAACCAAGGCTCAAAAAGGTCAAGTGACTTGCTAAAGGTTATTACAGAGCTTAATATGATCTGGGTCTTTCCCTATTTCCACTAAGTAGTATAGCTTCTCAGGTAAAAATATACAAAAAAGATTATAATGAAGATGTATTTTCTGGCTTACCAACCCTGTGGTGAAAATATTTTACTCTTGCTCAAAACCAGTATTGTGGAAAATGGATCATCTTAGACTCTCAGGAAAACTTTCTCCTATTTAATAACTGTTTGATAACTTCATGTCTTTTACCATTTTATTCCAAAGCAAATAGATGAAGTCTGGCGTGAGATGAGATGGATCATGGACGCTCTACAGTATGCAAGATACAAACAACCAGTTTCTGGGTTGCCCATCACTAAACTCATAGACCCATCAGATGAGCAGAACCTAAAAAAGATCAGCTCCACATCATCACATATAGACTGTCTTCCATCACCATCGCCATCCCCAGAGATGCACAGAAGAAAGGCAGTGAGTGGTAAGCAGTAAGATCTAAAGTTCTTTCATTCCATCACCAGATTCTTGGTCCTCTCTCCATTGATGAGATTCTCTGTGCTGAGGCATTGATTCCAGCAAGTAATAGGAAACACTGCTCAGTCATAAGAATCTAAAAGCATAAAAGAAACAAAATCAAAACAGTGGATGGTACAAAACTAGGCCAATAGCCTGCGATCAGCTCCATTTAGGGGTAGTGAAGATTCAGTGAGTTATGTCCCACACTTCCAAGATATAAAAGGACACATAACAAGGATAAGGATTCAAAAATGCAGAATGGGAGCTGGGCACAGTGGGACACACGTATGATCCCAACAATGTGGAAGGCAGAAGCAGGAGGGTCACGAGTTCGAGGTCAGAGGCAGCCTGTGCAACTTAGTGAGACCCTGTCTCAAGATAAAAAAAATTTGTAAAAGGGGGCTGAGAGTGAAGCCCAGTGGTAGACTGCAAAGTATATGTAAGGCCCTGAGTTCAGTACCCAAGTACCGGAAAAAAATGCAGAATGAAGGGCTGTAGTGCTATGTGAGGGAGTGTAACTACAGCAATGTAAGGAAGAACAATAGGCCCAGCCTCTGATATAAAGGAACTGACAAAAATGAGGCAAAGAAGAGGTCCTATCCAAAGTAAGAGTTGAGGGAAAACTTCTCATCCACATGGCACTAATGCTGTAGGGTGGGAAGTGGAAAAGAGAGAAATCCTGGATAAACTAGAATCCTAAAGCTAAATAAGTTGCTTAGCCTCATCATGTATATGATGATCTTACAGATAAACTGAAGGAAATGCCTAGCAGGGTACTTTTCCCTTGGGAATTAAGTCTCAATTTACATGGCAAATACTATCAGCAAAAACATGGCTAGGTTAACACAAATTTCTACAAAATAACTTTGTGCTTCTAAACAGAGAAAAATTATATTAAGCACAGAGAATACTATATAATACTCTTCTCTGGAGCATACTATTACTAATGTCATTTTATAATCAATTAAAATAATTTCCAAAGGATCTTTCTTGATTCTACAGCTTGAAAGCACTCCAACTTCATTATCTCCATATTTTTAATAAAGTTTTGATTTGTAGGCTTGTCCCTTAGGGGGCAGCATGGTGTAGTAGAAGGAGTTTGGGCTTAGAAATCAGAGACCTGGATTCAAATCTCAATTTTGTTTTATAAGCTGCATATGCTTTAACAGATTACTACATCTTAGTCTTAGTTCTCATGTATATAAAATGGGAATAAGTAATATCTACACCTTAAAGAGCTACCTGGGAATAAAATAATCTATATCAGAGATGGAGTATAATATATTATTAATATCATATTTAATATTTTTTTGCAGTACTAGGGGTAAAAGTACTAGGGGGCAAGCACTCCACCACAGAGCTGTATCCCCAGCACCATCTCTTTTTTTTTTTTTTTTTTTTTTTTTTTGAGACAAGGTCTCACTGAGTTGCTCAAGCTGCCTCTGGCCTCAAACTTGCAATCCTGCTTTCAGCTCCCAAGTTACAGGGATTATAGGCACCACTGCAAATGGCTTAATATTACTCTTATTGTACAAATTTTAGTAGGTATATGAGTCTTTTAAATGTAAAGTTGTACATGTTCCTATGTTTTAAAAATCTCAGAATCTAAAAATCAAAATTTGGCAAGCAGAAGAACTTGGGAGACAGTTAACTTACATCATCAAAGAAGTCTATGACTTACCAACTAAATCAACAAAATAATTATTTAAATAGAGCTTCTAGAGTGCATTTTTACAAATTTCCACTGCTCTGGGGATACAAATCAAATATCATCTCTGCCAGAAGCCAGTATAATAGGAAAGACAGATACACTAACAAAAAATGACTTGGTAATTGCATAGGGATTAGAGAGTCTATTGGAGGTATTAACAGTTAAATTCATAAGATCAAAGTGAGCCTCTCAGAGGAGGTAACAGAATTCAATACTAAGAACAAGCATGAGCTGAACATAAAAAGAATAAAGAAGAGAGAAGAGAGCATTATAGACTGAGGAAGAAGATTGTACTTTGTATTCATTCAGAGAACTACAGGCTGTCTGGTGGAGACTCAGGATATAAAGACATTGCTTTTTTTTTTTTTTTCATTTAAAAATATTTATTGATTACCTACTACGTGCAAGGCACTCTCCAAAGTAAGAGGGAAATTATGATAAAGCAAAGTCTCTGCTCCTATAAAATTTAGTCTACAAAAATAACAATGAAAATATAAACAAAAAAAGATAGTATCAGTGAAAATTCACATTTTTAAGACAAAATAGCAACTGGGGCAGGGAGATGTTATATTCACTGCACTGATCACCAGAGACCTATCTGAAAAGGTGACATTTGAACCAACCACAGAAGACAGATATGCGAAAATCTGGAGTATTCCAGGAAACAAAACAGCAAAAGACCCTAAAGTGGGTGACGGACGGAAAGAAGGCCAAAGTGTGTGAAGCAGAGTGAATGACTGGGTGAGTGGTAAGAGAAAGGGTAGAGGGGAGTACTGGAATAGGCAAGGATTTATAGCCTCTAAAGTCTGAATTCTTTCCTACTTGTGAAAGAAGACCACTAGAAACTGTAAGCAAGGATAGGTATCTGAATTCCTCTTTCAAATCAAATCTCAGTATTATATGAAGAGACCATAGATGGAAAATATTGGCATCATGGAGACTAGGAAGCTTTTAGCAAAGGAGATACCAAGTTTTCTGGCTTTGTGGGTATGAGGGTATCATGATGCTATTTATCAAAAATCAAAACAAAACAAAATGGAAGAAAGGAGAAAAAAGCTTCAATAGTTGGGCATGTTGAATGTGAACTAGATTTGGAATATTCCCACAAAAGAAACACTACAGAGAAAACAAAATATATAAAGTCTGGAGCTCAGGAAAGATAACTAGGCTTTTTTAAATATAATATATAGGCTTTACAAATATAAATTTAAAAAATGGTTAGCTGGGTGCCACAGTGCACAACTGTAATCCCAGCAACTCTAGAGGCTAAAGCCAGAGGCAGCCTGTGCAACTTAGCAAGACCTTGCCTCAAAATAAAAAATAAAAAAGGGGATAGGGGTGTAGTTCAGTGGTAGAGAACTTACCTAGCATCCCTAAGGCCCTGGGTTCACCTCCTTGGTATTAGGGAAGGAAAAAAAAAGAAAAAACAGAAAGAATGAAGTTTTGTTGACATGTGAATCATGTCTGAAGCTATAAAAATGCTTGAGATTCACTAGGGTAGGTAAAATAGAAAGAGGAGACTATGGAAGGAGCCCTGTGGAATAGAGGAACAAGACAATAGAAGAGTAATGTCACAGATATTAAAGCATGTCAAATAATGAAGAGAGGTTAAATAAAACAACTAGAGATCTCCCGTTAGTTTGTTTTTTTCAACAAGGAAGTCACCTTGATGAGAGTGGTTTGTGAAGGGAAAGAGAGAAAAGCTGAACAGAAGCAGACCACGGAGGAAATGGGAGAAGTAAGACCAGTAAGACACTCTTAAAATCTTGGCTGTGAAGGAGAAGGAGAAAAGGCAGTAGCTAGAGAAGTGTAGGATTGAAAGGTGTTTTTTGTTGTTGTTGTTGTTGTTGTTGTTGTTTCAATACTGGAGGGTTGAACCCAGGGCCTTGCACATGCCAGACAAGTTCTCCACCACAGAGCTGCACTCTCAGCCTATTTTTTATCTTTTATTTTGAGACAGGATCTTGCTAAATTGCACAGGCTGCCTCTGGTCTTGAACTCACCATCTTCCTGACTCAGCCGTCCAAGTCACTGAGTTTACAGGCATGCACTATGGCATCTGACTGAGAGGTTTTTCTTAAGGCAGGAGAGAGATGCCCTCTGATCTTTCACAGTTCATATAATTCTACCAAGAAAATTCTTCAATTCTATTCTCACCTTCACCACTTGTCTGACCCCTGTTCACAGAACTTTCCCAATGTTCAATCTTCTCTTGGCCACAGAGTTCCAAATGGGTTCTTTCTAGGCTGTATGAGGGTGGCCTCCTCTATGCCATAAAATGCCAAACTCTCACACTGGCCTGAGGATAGATTACACACACTCCCTGCTGGGAGGACCCGGCCAATTAAATTCAGATTTTATTATTAACTTAAAATGTGAGTGATAATCATTCTGTTTCTTAAAATACAATTTTCTCTTGGGTCTATTTATTTCTTTAAAGCCAAGATTCCATGGGCTGTGAAACACAAAAATGTGGAAGGCAGCAAATGACAAATGGAACTCAATGACAGGGAAGTGCTATTAAGAGCTGGGGGGAACACTTAGTGTCCCATCCCCTCACAAAAGCAGGAACATTTCAGAGCAAGGAAGGCGGCCTCTGCATACTCTGTTCTCTCCACAAGCGTGACCACTTTGAATTGTTTGGAAAGCATTTACAAGGGGAAAGAAATCCAATTTAGAGGAACATCCCCACTGGGCTACTCACAGGGCAAAGTTTGCAGTATGATTCCATTCTGTGTGGGTAGGGTTCACCTAAGTTGCGAGGAGCCTACTGGAAATATAGAGCCCATCACAAACCTAGCCTCTACTAGCCCTGGATTCTGTTTTAAAGTTGTTGAGTATGTTGGATTTGTTTGGGCAAATCTTTGGGGAATGGGGATTGGGCAGGGAGTGGCACTCTAACTTACTTCCCATTGCTGTATAGTTTTCAAAACACAGAGTACAAATCCTCTGAGTCAATTAAAATTAAGCATCTCCCAAGGACCCAAGGGGGAAAGCTGGCTCCTAGAAAAGGCAGCTCACGGCAGGGGGTGGAATGATTTGGTCCATCACATGAGTATTTTCTCTCCCACTCTTTTTCTGTGGGTATAGTGGTCACAGGCAGCAGTAATTTTTTTTTTCCAATACTGATGTTTCTCCTAGTGACACATGGGTAAGGCAACAGAAGGGAGTAGGGTGTGGGTTTCTTCGGATGTATTTGAAAATTATCCTGATCTTCCAAATGTAAATCTTCCTGGTAACCTTTTCCCAGATGATGCTAAGAACACTGTGGCATAAACCAAGCAGTTCAAACAAATCAACAGGAATTTAGAGAAACTATTTCTCATGGGAAATTAAAAGATGAATGAATCTCTGAGGGGCTACCTAAGGCCTAATGAAACATTCAATGAAATCTTTTATTCATAAATAATTTAAATTCTATTTTAAAACAATGGAAATAGATTCAAAGAAGAACAATATGTGTGTGTATATATATATAAAATTTGGATTGTGACACATTAAAATATGAATACAAATATTAGGAAAAATGTCATTATTCCTATCTTTCTGCCTCACTATACTCCCTGCCTTTAAGAAAAAGCTGTAGTTTTAAATAAATTACTCTTTCCTGAAACATCATCTCCACATAAAGCCCTCAAAATCCATATCAACTCTACTCTGCCGTTGTTGGTATGACCCATAATAGAGACAAGGAGTTATGACATCCCTCACAATGACAAGGAAGCCAAACTTTCTAATACTAGGGGCACTAATACCGTGGGTAGAACTTACATCAAACAGCTCCTAGGTCAATCAGAGGGAAAACTCAAGGTTCTACCAGTGCTGTCCTGCCCAACAGGCCCTCTAAAGGGAATTGAGGAACACAACCAGGTTTACTAAAATAACAACCGGGCAAGGTGCCTACCTGGTTAATGGAGTATATGGCCTGGATCTGGGAATGGAAGCTGCACTTTAGATTCTTTTCCAGGAAGCAAGGGAATAGCAGTGGCCTAAGTCCTTGGAAACTGTCCTCAGTGCCCTGCCTGGCATCCTGGAGATTTTCCTACCCTGGTCTGGGAGGGGTATACCACTCTAAGCAAGAGGTTCCACTAAGTCTTCTAATAAATAATATAACCAACCTGCAAGTCAAATATTTAGTGTCCTACTAGAGCAGTGTTTCCCAAATGTAGGTTCATGAACCAAAGAGATAATATTTACCATTCCATACTCAAGCTCTTTTGCACCTCACTCCTCAGTTACTACAGTTATAGTTAGGTTTTTTTCTTGATATAACTCTCATACTCATGAGAGCTATAGTAAATAAATTACACCTAACAACAACAACTATCCCTCATACTCAAGGGAGCTATAGTAAATAAGTTACATCATTTACTAATTCTCTGTTAAATATAGTTAGGAAATATGATACTGGACAAGATCATCAACAGAAAACATGATACAAGAAAGTATGGTTCTCCTGTATCATCCAAAGCATTCTCATAGCAAAATCTTGAAGCATATCTGATTACTGATTTATATCTTAATAATCTTCATATATTTTCTAGTTATTCTCTATTAAGAATAGAAATCAATCATATGAATACCTTCTGTTTATAAGGTGCTTAAAGTATCTTTAATACAAATTTAATTCTCATAGCACCTACAGAAGATAAGCAATATAATTACCTATATGCTACAGATAAAGAAAGGTTCAGGAATGCTAAGTAATTTGCTCAAAATCATACATACAATCAGGAGCAATACAGGACTTCAACCCAGGTTTGTCTAATTTTAAGACAATTGCTCTTTCTGCTACAACTTGGCTGACTCTTGAGTCAAATATCACCAAAAATACAGCAAAATAATATGGGTGATTGCTTAAGGAATTTATGTTGTTGTTAGGTGCCATCAAGTCAGTCAAACTCACAGCAACCTTACATATAAGAGACAAAACACTACCAGACACTGTGCCATACCTGGCACTATTGTCAGTGCTTCTCTGCTTTTCATTGGGTTTTCAATGGTTGATTTTCTCAGGAGTGGGCTGCAGAGTCCTTCTCCCAAGCCTATAGCACCATTCCCAGGCAGTCTCACATCCAAGTACTAACAAACCCACCCTACTTAGCTTCCATGATCTGATGAAATCAGACAGCAGGATGATAGGAAAGATTAAGTAAATTAGATTATTTCAGATGCTTTCAGTATTGTTTTTGAGGGACAATCAAATGCCCCTACTCTTTATGCACCTAGATTTCAGTATCTGTTTCAGTTTCATTTCAACTCAATGTGCCTTAAGAGGCTAATAATATAAAGATAATTAAGACACAATCCAATAGGGAGGTCCTCCTAGTCAGCTCATATGTTTATATTGAGATTAGACAATCTGGTAAATACAGAAGAGTCTATTCATTCTTTTGCTTGTTGCATTCCTTAGTCCATTCCTTCACTGACTGACTTATTCAACATTTACTAAACAGAGATAAATAAGATATAGGGCATGCTTTCGAGGGTTTATGGTCCAACAAACAAGATATATATGAAAATGGATAACTTATAATAAAGCTTGATAAGTGTAGTGACATAGATATAAATAAAATGCTATAAGACCCGAGAGAACAAAGCAACGAATTCTACCTTACAAAACTATTACATTAGAAGCTCTCCCTGAGAGACTAGGTCTTAAATTATAATACTCCATTGTAATACCAAATATCAGCTTCTTTGAAGCATATCTTCTTATACTCCTTAGTCCTCTCCAAACAATAAATGTTTGCTATTTGTATATTGAGAAGTGAAAGTACATACTGCTTTTGCAATTTGACCAGACCATGAACTGGAGAGAGGAAGAAAATCTCACAAATTCCTCAGTAGTTTCTTGTATTTATAGTCATTTTTACTATCAGTCTTCTAGTGGTCTGAAAGGGATCCCCCCCTAAAATATGTCTGTGCACTAACCCATGTAACCTGTCAGTGTGATTTTAGTTGGAAAAGGGGTCTCTGCAGATATAATTAATGATCTTGAGATGAGATCATCCTGGGTTACCTGGGTGGGCCCTAAATCCAATGACAAGTGTCCCTCTAAGAAACAGTAGAGGAAAAGACAGACACTGAAGACTATGAAACAACCCAACCAGAGATCGGAGTGATACATTCAACAAAGAATGCCAACAGTGACTGGAAGCTGGAGGAAACAAGAAAGGATTTTCCCCCTAGAACTTCCTGAGGGAATGTGTCCCTGCAAACACTTTCACCTTGAACTCAGGCTTCCAGAGGTATGAAATAACATACTTCTGTTATTTTAAGCCATCTAGTACCATATTTGTTATAGCAGCCACAAGAAACTAATGCAAGATCTAAACTAGCATGTTTCTCTAGCAGGAGCAATCTCAAGATGTCTTTCCTGGGGCTTAACTAATACAATTCTGTGTGAATGAAAGAGATGAACCAAATCCCTGCATTAGAAAGCCTACATGGCTTTCAAGACAAATCTGTATTTGATTCTGTGTGAATGAAAGAGATGAACCACATCCCTGAACTCGAAAGCCTACATGGAAATACTATGGTGGATGGCAGTATAGCCAAGTCTTTGGAGTGAGACAAATCTATATTTGGGTGCCTATTTTATGACTTATCAACTACAAAAGTTGCAAAATTTAATAAACCTAAGCTTCAGTATTCTCATTTGTAAAATGGGAATTGTAAACATTACATAAAGCATTTAGAGCACTTAGCCTTACAACTCCCTCACAATAAGCACTAAGTGAATATCAGATATTGTTAACTCTATCATGGATACAAACGAGCATATGCAGGCAGCTAAACAGACATCACTGACAACAGAAATAGAGAAAGATTGTGCTCGCTTTGGCAGCACATATACTAAAGTTGGAATGATACAGAGAAGATTAGCATGGCCCCTGCAAAAGGATGACAGGCAAATTTGAGAAAGGGAAAAGGAAGTTCAACTAAAGTCAATTACAAATTCTTTGTGTGGATTCAAGCCCAGTTTCAAATCTTCAATAACCTTTCTTCTTCATTATTCCTAAGGCAAGTACCTAGTCTGCATCAAAAATAACCAACAATTCTGAGATCCTGATTGCAACGCCTGATTTTTCCTGTTAAATATGGGGGAAAGTATTATTTAAAAAATGTATAAGTGCTGGGCAAGGTGGTCCATGCCTGTAATCCCAGCAGCTCAGGAGGCAGAGGCAGGAGGATCACAAGTTCAAGACCAGAGGCAGTCTGCATAATTTAGGGAGATCCTGTCTCAAAAAATAGAAAAATGGGCAGGAGTGGGCAGCTCAGTGGTACAGCACTAGCAAAGCATGCAAGTGTGAGGCCCTCTGTTCAACTCCCAGCATCACAAAAAGGAAAAGAAAAAAAAATTTTTTTAGCAGGTCTGGGGATGTAGCTCAATGTGGTAGAACACTTGCCTAACACGTGCGAGGTCCTGATTTCAATCCCCAACAGTAGGGGGGAAAAAGTCGAGTTATTCAGCCTAAGCCTTTATTTCTCTCCTTTCAACCCAAAAGTCTCTTTATGCTGTATTCATCTTCCTATCTGTCTCTAAGAACAACATATCCTTCCATCTTCCTTACAAAGAACTAGCACCCAGACTGGTGCTCACAATCCTAATCAAGTCTCTTTTTAATATTTATCAACTTCATCACTCGTATCTTCAATCAACCCCTTTCTTATGATCATGTCTCTATACACAGAAACATCTTCCTTCAACCTCTCTACCAAACCAGGCTCCCATTTCATCTCCTGCCTGTTTTGGCCATCTTCTCAAGCTCAACCCATCCCAAGTTAAATTTACCATGCCTTCTACTGCTCAATCCAATTTAGGACTGTACTTTAACTCCTCCAGCTCACTGCTACTCCTATGTTCCCAGGAACCATGGTTTAAAACCTCCTAGTAACTTCAAGGCCTATGAACTTTCTTCCTCCTGGTGTCTGGAACACTCTTCCCTAAAACTTTCATACAGCTGTTCCTTCTGATCACTGGGGTCTCACCTAGACTCCTCTTCCTGCACAGGTGCTGCCCTTGGCCACCTTATCAAAAGAATATTCCCCTAAAGTCACTCTCTGGCTGTTGTTGTTAGGTCATTGAGTTGGGTCCAATTCATAGCAACCCTATGTACAATAGAACAATACACTACCTGACGCTGTGCCATGTCTACCACTGTGTCAGTGCTTCTCTGCTATTCATGGCACCTTCAGTGGCTGTTTTAGAATTGTTTTCAGGAATGGGTTGCCAGGTCCTTTTCCCATTTTTTTGCAGTGCTGGGAACTGAATCCAGGGCCTCAGAGCATGCAGAGCAAGCACTCTACGAACTGAGTTAAACCCCTCTTTGTCCCAAGTCACTCTCTAGCTAAAATCCAGTTTCATTTATTTAAAGAATTTTGTATTCTTTGAAGTTAATGTTATGTATTTACTGACTTATTTATTGTCTAATCTACCCTCTGTGAACTGCTTGAAAGCAGGGACCTTGACTATGCAGCACAAAATACATGCTTAGTAAACCTCTTAGAATGAATGACTTCCCTAGGCTTCTGCTTTCCTCTACACAGCCACTCCTCTTGCTCAGTTCCACAGCCTGAACAAGAGAAAGACTGAAAAAACATAGCCTAGACTACAGCTTTCTAGTTGGCCTCCCTATTATCTCTTCTTCATCAAGTTTATCTTGGCTTAACTGCTACATAACTATCCTAAATCAGAGTTCTCATCTTATCAGTTTTTCAAAATACTTCAATAATTATCCATTGGCTACAAAATTTGGTATGAACTCCTTATGTAGGCATTTGATATCATCTTCTGGCTCCACCATATCTTTTTGTTACATTATCTTTTTTTCAAAAATTTCCTTTGAAATAGTTATAGACACAGGAGATTGCAAAGAAATGTACAGGAAGTCCCTTGTAACCTTCCCCCATACTCCTCCAATATTAATATTTTACACAACTCATGTACAACATCAAAAGCAGGAAGTTGATACACTCCATAGAACTTAATCAAGATACCTGTAATATCACCACAAAACTCTCTCTGTTACCCTTTTAAGGCCTTACTTATCCCCCACCAGCCCAACCCCTGGCAACCAACAATCTGTTCTTCATCTCTATGACTATGTGATATCACAAATGTTACATATGTGGAATTCTTTCACTTTATTGATGAGTAGTATTCTATAGTATGGATACCACATTTTAGCCATTCATCCACTGAAGGATATTGGGGTAGTTCCTGGTATTAATCTATTACAATAAAAATGCCATGAATATTTAGGTTCAAAACAACCCTTAAGCCAGGCACCATGGTACACACCTATAATCCCAGCAATTCACAAGGCTGATATAGGAGGATTATAAATTCAAGGCCAGAGGCAAACTACACAACTTAGTGAGACCGTGTCTCCAAATAAAAAATAAAAAAGGGTCTGGAGATGCAGTTTAGGAGTAGAAAACTTGCCAAGCAGGTACAAGGCCCTAAGTTCAATCCTCAGTACTGAAAAAAATTCCTTAATTTTTCCTAGATAAATTTCCAGGAGTGCAAATGGCACTATTCCTTTGTAGCATCATTTTGCCAAAATTCCATTCCTGCTCCCTGTATTCTAATCAAATGGAATTGTACTGTTTCCTCTTCCTCTCTCATTTATAAGCCTGTTATCATTATTTGTAAATTTATTATTAAAGCTTGCCTTGAATCACTTTTGGGAAGTAGGTGAAGAAATAAATTAATATAGACAAAGAAGAAAGATGAATGAAAGAGAAAAATAAAAGGTGACATAGTAGTTCATTAGTCCCATCCCAACAAGATGTTATCCTTCTTTCCTATAACCCTCTATCTTATTTGTGAAGTTTTACTTATAAAACTTATGCTCTGTCAAAGTCCCATAAATGCATACTTGTCCTATACTTTCAAAGTCCCATAAATGCATACTTGTCCTATACTTCCATTAAAACAGTAAAATCCCTGGAAACAGATATTCTAATTTCTTATAAATTTTATAACCAATGAAGCATCAAGTATACAAGCTTCTGAAATTACAATTGAGCTATATTCTGATAAATCTATTATAAATTGAAAATAAAGTAAATAAAAAATGCTACCAACTAGGTTAGGTGTATTAGATAAGGTTAACCAGTTATATGCTAGATAGCAGCATTTATGCATGTAAAATATGAGTTGTTTACCCTTGTGATCTCATGGCTAACTGGGAGCTGCAGCTTTCTGCCACTGCCCAACATCTCAAGACAGAATCTATGTCACAACTATCACTAGTCTGGGAAAAGATCAAAATGGAAAATTCAAAATAAGATTTCTATTGTACACATATTGCTTTTTGCACTATCATAAAGCTGCAACATTGTAAATTTCACCCTAAATCAAAGATCATCGGCACAGTACTTCTGTTAGAGCAGAAGTTCAAGCAATATAGAATCTTCATTGTTGAATGAATGAATGAATGAATTAAACATCTCTCCCCCAAAAGAGTTCATGGTTCAACTGGAAAACCAGGATGCTACATAAAAAACATAACTAATAATAAAAGTCTGTACAGGGTAAGTGCCAAGGACTAACGAGTGTTATGGAAGTAAAGAGAAATGAGAAATCCCTTCTGGAACAGTTGGGTAGATGCTTCCTTAAGGAGGTTGGCTGAGGAAAACCTTGAACAGATGTGTAGAACTCAAAAAAAGCAAGAGTCCTTTATTGGTAGCCATTATTTTAAAAACAACCTGTGGGTTTATCTCATCCTTTGTAGATGCTAGATAATATTCTATAGCGTTGTTGTTAGGTGCTGTCAAGTCCAGGCTGACTCATAGCGACCTTACGTACAGCAGATGGAAATACTTCCCGATTCTATGCCAGGCACATGATCTTATTTATGTTTAAGACCATTGTTGCAGACACTGTGTCAATCCATCTGAGGGAGGGTTTTCCTTTTTTTCACTGACCTGCCACTCTCCCAAACATGATGTCTTTCTCCAGGGATTGGTCTCTCCTGACTACATGTCTGAAATATTCTATAGCACAGATGTGCCATAATCTAATTATTCTCTGATAGATGGACATTTAGGTTTATGTCAGTTAGGATTAAGTTTGGATCCACACTACAGAAAACTCAAATACGAGTATTGTAAACACAAATATTCTATTTCTCTCCTGTGTGAAAAAAAAAAAAAAAGCCCAGAGGTAGACAATTGAGAGTTAGGATGTAGTCTTCAAAGACCAAAGTCTAATTTTCAGCTCCACCATCCTTGCACATGGCTTCTATTTTCAAGGTTAGTTCAAAACATCTTGTTACAGGCAAGTGGAAGAAAAGAGGAAGAACAAAGAGGCCTGGCACCCAACTACGCCAGTTATCTTTATGCAACATTCTAGAAGTTTCATACAAAACATCCAGGTTTATCTCCAGGGACAGAATTTAATTATATGGCCTAACTGTATGGGACGCTTAAGATAAGTAGTCTTTTACATGAGTACATTGCTATCCCAAATAAAATTATGATTTTTTTCAATAAAAAAGGTGATGAATACTGGGCACCAACCAACAGTGATAGAGTAAAACTGTTATCTTATCCTGCCAATGATGAGTAAGTACATACATCCTCTTCAGTCTGGGGGAAAAAAAAGAAAAGAAAAGAAAAGAAACTTTATACCCCAGCCTGAAATAAATAGGCATAGGCATTCCATCTAGCTCTAACCCCTAAAATAGAATAGTGACTCCCTAGCAAAATGTTATCACCAAATTTTGCAATATTCTTATAATAATCATGTCTGATTTTCTGCCATGAACAGACTAACTATAACCTGGTACCCTTGTGACTTTTTCCTTTTAATTATGTGTTGTGTTTTTTTAATCACCAAGCCAGTCCTTCAATATGGACTCTTTTGCAGAACTTTGCAAATAAACTATTTTTCTTTTCTTAGCACTTCTGTCCATCTAAGTCTTCCTTTCACAGCATTCTCAACCACAAGATCATGTCTAGTGTTTCACTATTATAAATCATGTTGCAGTAAACAATTTGTAAATGCTTCCATGTGCACATGGTGACAATTTCTCAAGCAGATATCCAAAAAAGGACTTATGAGGACAAATGATATGCACATTTTAATACAGTCTGCCAAATTGCTGTCCAAACAGCTACATCAATTATTCATCATTATTTGAAAGTCCCTGACTTCCCACACATCACTAACACATGAAATTATCACTCTGTTTTTTTGAAAATCTGATGGGTAAAAAATGGCTCATTTTTTTCAACTCCATGTCCCTAATTACTATCTGTTTTAAACATAATAATAAGGGCTTTTTTGGTTTTTTGTTTGTTTGTTTTTTGCAGTACTGGGGATTGAACCTAGGGCCTTGCGTTTGCATGCTCTGCAAGTGCAGGACCACTGAGCTGCACCCCCAGCCCATTTTTTTACTTTTTTGAGAGACGGTCTCACTAAGTTACACAGACTGCCTCTGGTCTTGAACTTGCGATCCTCCTGCCTCTGCTGCCTGAGCCACTGGGATTGCGGGCATGCGCCACCGTGGCAGGTTACATAATAATATGTGTATTGGCCATCTGTATTATCTTCTCGTTTGCATTGTTTTCTGATCAACAGTTCTTTATATAGTTTGGATTTTAATCTTTTGTTATACAACTTTTCTTACAATCTACCACTTACCTCCCCACTTTGCATGGTGTCATTTGTCTTGTTGTTCTTGTTGTTGTTGTTGTTGTTGTTGTTGTTAGGTGCCCTCAAGTGGGTATCAGACTCATAGTGACCCTCATAGGGTTTTCAATGGCTGACTGTTTTTTCCAGATTGCCTTGGGAGTGGATTGCCAGGTCCTTCTCCCATTTTTGTGGTGCTGGGAATTGAACTCAGGACCTCAAGAGACTGCAACACAGTGCTCTACCAACTGAGCTAAGTCCCAGCCCCTCATTTGTCTTACAAAGCATTAAACTTTGATGTTGAATTTATCAGTCACTTCTTTCATGATTTCTGGGGTTGTCTTGCTCAAAAAGACCAACCCAAAATTACAAATATTTTGTCTTCTAACATTTGGGGCTTTGTATGGAATTTATTTCTACGTACGGTATAAGGCAGAATTTTCTCTAATTATTTTGCTAAAAGGACAGCCAACTGTCCCAACATTATATAATTGAATAATCTATTTCACTTCTCAATTTGAAACATTATCTTTACCATTTTTCTATTCTACAGATCTATCTGTCCATTTCTACACAAATATTACAAAGTTCTAATGACCAAAGTACTTTATTATGTTTTGCTATCTGGCAAGATGGGCTCCTATTAGTATCTAAAAAGAAAAAAGTTGGCTATTCTCATAAATTGTCTCTTTCAGATATGTTTTCAAATCAATTTATTAAACTCTATATAAAATCCTATTAGGATTTTTAGAGGGATAGACTAAAATTTATAGATTAGAGATTACTTGGTTAAGACTACTTGCATGTTTTCAAAATTAACATATACACTAGTCACTAACTACCTGTTATGGGCTAAGTTCTGTGAGAAATTCAAAGAATTTTAGACAGTTCTTGCCATATAGAAATTTACAACCTCATTGGGGGGAAAGATAAGCTACCACTGCATTAAATGATAAATATCTATAGAACTACCTGCAGTTTAGCACTGTGGCATCTGACCTCAGAAGCTAAGCAGGGTTGGACCTGGTTAGTACTTGGATGGGAGACTATCTGGGAACATCAGATACTACAGGCTTGGGAGAAGGACCCAGCAACCCACTCCTCAAAATCAATCCACCATTGAAAACCCTATGAATAGCAGAGACAATAGTGCTTCACCTATTGTACATAGGGTCGATATGAGTCCTGCACAACTGGATGGCACCTAACAACATCTGTAGAACTAGGCTTCTAGCTCACTAATAGCCATTACAGTATGTACCTTGAGGCTTATTTCTGCCTCTGCTTTTGTTTTTTATTTTTTCTTTGGGCTTAGTTTTTTGCTTTTTAAACAAATGGCAATATGTTACATGTTTATATACATAATTTTTT
This sequence comes from Pedetes capensis, assembly GCA_007922755.1. NCBI lineage: Eukaryota > Metazoa > Chordata > Mammalia > Rodentia > Pedetidae > Pedetes > Pedetes capensis. Next base: position 15,278 of record VMDO01020345.1, on the reverse strand, counting down.
TAGTCTAATTTACTTTAACATCACCATTTTATAGATAATGAAACTGAAGCCCAAAGAAGTAACTTTCCCAAGATGACACAGTAAGTAGGTGGGGAGCAACCAGGACTTGAAACCAGATTTCTCATCTTCCTCCACCAGTGTCTCCTTCTTCCTTCCCTCCCTCTTAAAATCCTGCTATTGTGTCAAAGGCAAATTCATCTTTGAAATAAAAATAGAGGATGAACAGATGAATAGCATCCAGCTTTGTTTCCTGTTTCAGCCTCTCTTCAGACAAATGTCTAGAGAATAACAAAAGCATGTGTGGGGAACCAAGGAATGTTCCCCACAGCTGTCCAGGTTGAACCTGTCAGTTCCTCTCTCTTCTTTCCCTTCAGTTAAAGCCAGAGCCTACTCCATAATATTCTCGGCCTTGTGCTAAATGAATATGTGAGACTCTTGTTATTTAATAAAAAAAATTTTTTAAAGAGTATTAAGAATTTCAAGAGGTGACAACAACAGAATTTTAGTGAAGTGCAGGGCCCTTCTACAAGCAAGGGGCCCTTCTAATGCATGATCTTAAGCCCATGAAGCAGGCCTTAAGAGTGTGTCTTTATCCTAACCTATGCTCCTGGCTTTACAGAGTCACAGCCCTGCTCTGACGAAGAAGGCTGCTCGGAAGTTTTCCTCCCCACCGACAGCGACTACGATTCCAGCGACGCCCTAAGCCCCCGGGACCTGGACTTGGTGTACCTGGCATCTCAGGACATCGCCCAGCAGGCCCTCAGCGGCCTCAGCGGCAGCGCCCCCGACGTCCTACAAGTGCACGACGTAAAGGCCATGGCACAACGCGGTCAGGAGCCCCAGGGCTGGGCCCAGGGCCCAGACCCCGAACATTCGTGTGCAGCGTTCCTCCACAGCCTGACGCTCACGAACCTCCCAGGGAGGAACCACGCCAAGATGGCGCCGGGCACGCGACCGCCGCTGGGCTTTCTGGGAAAGCGGAAGCCAGGCAAGCACCAGCACTACGGTGGTTTCAGCCGCCACCACCGCTGGCTGCGTGTGCACAGCGAGAGGGAGTCGCTGTCACTCTCTGAGGGCATTTACACACAACATCTGTCTCGGGCCTGTGGCCACGCCCAGGAGCCTGGAGTTGCCGATCTGCCAGGACCTGCTCTCGATGGGCCTCGAGGCCAGGCTCTGGCCCACGCGGCCAGCCTCCCTGAGGAGCGGAAGAGCTGCCATCAGGACCCAAGGTCTTCAGTCCGCCGCATCTATGTGGAGCCCTACCCGGGGTCTCTTGGCAAGGAAAGAAAGCCGTGGGCTGGCTTGAGCCCAACCCCTGGAGGCCGCTCCAGCCTGTCCAGCCCTACTGGTCCAGAGATGAACCCCAAGGGCCCCACATCCCCGGTGTCAGAAATACTCAGCAGCATGCTTTAGGGAGGCCCTGCAACTGCTAGTCCCTGCATTTCCATCACCCTAGCGCCAGACTGCCCCACTGTGTCCCTACCCATTCTTTAATGTTATTGGTTCAATCCCCTTTTTTAAAATGAGAATGGGGGGTTCTAGGCCAGGGTTTCCATTTCATTCCCAGCTCAGCCTAGAAAGGGTGTGGAGGATCTCTTGTGTCAACCTGAGTGATTCAAACAGAACTCTGTAGATGGCACCTGTGGCTTACATAGACCAGCCCAAAAATACACCCTCATTTCTGTGTGCAGACCCATGGGCTTACTGCTCTTATGATTGATGAGGAGTTCTACAGATGGAAATAAGACTGGCACAGCATTTCCCTCCAATCCAAACCTTTAAAAGACTTTAGAGGAAAGAGGCCCAGGTTGTGTCTCTAGGTCACAGGATCAAGGGGACATATGCTGGGTTCCCTTTCAGCTAAACTATATCACTCCAAAGAACAGGGTTCTCAGGATTCCCCAAATTCAATTTATCTATCAGCCCTTAACTTACTAATTAGACCTTGAGCAGGACTTTTCTTCATTTTGTGCTATGTGGAAACCAACAGAAGCAAAAAATGTAGGACACTTCTCTTAGTTCTGTCTTGCATAGATAGAATAGGGCAGGAAACAGCCCTTTCAGCACACTCAGCTCCCATCCAAATGTGAAAATGAACTGTAAATTGTTCCAGGGTGCAAAGAGGTGGCTGAATTATGCGAAAGTCTGAATTATAGACAAAGGGAGAGAGAGAAAAGAACAAAAATGTTTTTCTTTTACAATCTTAATGTAAGCAAAATGAGTTTATGGGAGTTGTGTCACTGAAAATCATAGTGAGTCTGCTCCAGATTCTGAAGTCATGAAATCATCATTGAATAAGAAAGTGCCCTGAAGATATGGCTGGGCAGTGATGGGTTTCTCACAGCCCCACAAGCATATCACTCACCCCACATCACAGGTCAAGATTGTCCAGAGCTGGCTTGGCTATTTTCCTCTTTCAACTTATTCCTCTCAACACCAGTTTTGTCCCAGTATCATCTGGCCCGTGGGCCACAGGGAAATCCAGCCCCTGCCAATACTTCATTCCAGGAAAGTGCTCAAAAACACCTGGGAATCCTGCTTTGATCTCAATGGCTCCTACCTGAATTTCTCACAAGTGAGGACCCAAATCAAAGAGAAATTACACTGCATATTCAGGAAAGGCACAGGTCTTCTCATCTCCTGGAGTCAAGACTCATTCAGTTCACTGACATTCTAAATGGTCCTTTTCTGCTTCACAGGCATTTTGGTTAAATAGTGCTCTTTATAGCCCTATCGCTGTGTTCACACTCCTGTCACTCCTCCTCATGAGAGTTCACACAAAGTCCCCTGTTCACAATGTTATTCTGATCCCTTCCATTTTTAAAACATTTGGTTTAAACATAAATAATCACCCTGCTGAAAAGGCACAGATTTGGCCCGTGGCCTATGGTCATTAGAAAACTAAAGCCCGGAACTCAGCCTTTATTTTTTTTAAGAGATTTTATACTAAATGAGTCCCCCAAAAATTCTTGAGCAGAATCACTACAGCTCCTTTTCCACACCTGGGAGGATTTTACAATATAGTTTTCTTCTGTCCAAGTGAATTGTGTGTATAGAAGGAGAGTTAAAACTAGAAGGGACCATAAAATTTATCTTAAGTCCTTGGCATTACAGATAGTGCATTTAAAGTCTGGAGAGTTTAAGTGACTTGCTCAAGGTCACAAGAGGTGATTTAGTCTCTGAGTTAAGATCAGAACCCAGAACCATTCATTTTATAGCAAGTTGTCTTCTGGGAATTCATAGACACCTTGTCAACTCTTGATTGTCTACACGCTACTTAACTATTTTGCAAAACATTCTACTTCTAATTCCAAATTCAATCCTTTGCTCAACTTTTACCCAACATGTTTCCAATATGACAGAGTTCCTTGTTGCTGGAGAACACAAATTTCATGTAATAGATATCTAAGCTAAGTCAAGTAATTAAAAAGCAAATTTGGGGAGAAATATTTCAAACTATGACTTTTCATTAATAACAGGAATGACAGTCATCTGTCATCCTACTTATTTCTAATTAGAAAGACAATTTATATATCATGAATGAGTTTGAGAGAGAAGATATTGGAACTGTCAAGAATTAAGAAGCCAAGTAACTCTCTGATCCTGACCATCCCACTGACATAGGGGGATGTTTGTGACTGTGATTTAGATGGGAAGCATTCAACAAGCAGTCAAGGCAGAAACTGACCCACCCCTCTGACCCTTCATTTAGTCAGGAAGTTCTGGCTTACTGGACTCAAACTAAATTAATTTCAAATTCACTAATTTATATTGGGGACCCAGGATTATCTTTTCATTTTTCATGAAAAAAAGAGGCATGACCATGAAATGAATAATGCACAGTAGATTCCAATGGGCAAACTTAATCTACTTGAAAATGCATTTTCCTAGCAATAGTCTCATATAAAAGCAAATACGTTACACTGTCAATAATTAGCTATTTGTTCAAGCAGGTTCACCCTAAACCTCTACTTTGCAACATTTGTGAGCACAGTTTAAATTAATATGTACTTGTAAGAGATAATTGTGTTCTCTAATTCACAGTTTTTTGTTCATTCACATTAATTATAGAGAGTTTACAATGTCTAGAGAGTTGGGTTTCTTTTTACTTCACTGTTTTAGTTTTCTTAAATTTTGGATATGATAAACTCAGTATTTAATTCTTTTAAAATACAACCTAAGAGCTTTAGGAAGAAAATTTCCTCTCCTAGGTCTTCTTTTCCAGAGTTTATCTAACATGCTTTACTGACACCTGTGTTATCCAGAGCTCATCCTTTGTGAAAATCCTTAAAACTCATTGGCTAAGACCCTCCCACAGAGAACCAAAGAATCAAGTGAGAAACACATTTGCAGGCCACAGGAAGCTCACAATTCAAGAATGTAGCCATACATTCATCATACATCTTCTCACTGGTGTCTTAAGAGGCAACCAGGCAGACATAGCACATGCTTGACTTGACGTCTCTGATTGCAGTCCAATTCATAAGGGGGACAGTCTGGAAACTGCAAGTCATGGATGTATATGCTGGACAATCACTTACAAAGCTATCACATCCTTTAATTGGTGAGGGTACCTAGGAGACAATAATTTAAAACATTCACTCCAGGGAATGAGTGTTTTTAAGAAATAGTTTCTTAAAGATGAGATGCATTCCATTTTAAGAACATTCACTAATGCTCGAAGCAATAATTACACTGGAGAAAATGGTTCCATTTGGTTTGAAAATTGAAGCCAGTTAGTAATAATATTCTGCCAGTCCCCTTTCCTGAAGGATCCCAAAGCACTTTATGAAATGCAGTGACTGGAGCCTTGTTGTATTCCCCTAAAGAGACCTTGTCTGGGAGCCACCTGGCAAACACCTACCCAGTGCTTGCCAGAAGATCATGCCAGACAAGTGGAAAAGAGGACTGGCCTCTCATTCATTGTTATCCTGCCATACAAATGTGTACCCTGCAGAGGTTTGAGCTCTTCCCTGGAAGATAACTTTGTTAGACAAGGAAGTAACCAGAAAATCCCAACTCCTTGGCTTCTCCTTGTTTTTCACCCTCCACCCAAGATGTACTCACTTTCTCTTGGAGAACTATCAACTCAAGCTGTCAAGGAGTCTGTAGTGCATTTAAGTTCCCTAGTTATGTTAACAGTACACAGAATTCACTGGCTTCTGAAAATGCATACATGTTAGGGAAAGAACGTCATTAGTTTACAGCTTCTCGACTCTGTGAGAGCCACAGAGAGTGTGCGTTTTTGTATATTTGTTTACTAAACTACAACATACTGGTATTAGAGATAATAGTTATAGACTAACAGAACACTTAGGAATTCAAAGTGTTAAGTTGTACTTAATAATGTCTAAAAGCTTTCCCAGATGATTCAAAGAAGCAAATCAAGGCTTTTTCCCCCCAAGGTCGTATCTTTAAGGAAACTTTTTAAAGAGCTATTTGGATAGCGGTGGTACATCTTCATAGGAGGATGAGCAAGGAAAAAATTTGTTTCTTTGCTGGTCACCTCTCATAAGATATTCAAACACATGGCTATGACTGTTAAGCTAAACTTCAATGCGGCCTTACAAACAAGGGTAGTATATTTGAAACTATGTTATACAGCTTGGAAACCTATTCTAAGATCTTAATTTAGAGTTTTCTTGAGGTGTTGAACTTTACCATTAGCAAAGAGTATTTTTAGAAAAAAATCCATTGACTGTTTGTGAAACACTGATTTTGCCATATGTCAGGTCTCTGGTTTTTCCACTGCATCTACACACAGCAATTATATTTGTTATTCAATTGTATCTTCTATTTCCATTAATAAGGAATTTTTAAAGTTGTTATTCAAAAGGACAGTTGGTTTTGTTTAATGATTGGGTAAGTAGACTGAAAATATTCTATTTTGGTAAAGAAAGTAGGAGGTTTGTTGTTGCTGTTGTAGTTGTTGTTTTAAATATTACCCTAGGGTTTCTCCCTTCCAGATATATACATTTTTAATTTCAGCAAATGCCAATATATAACTCAGTGGCAAATGGTATGAAGCTATTAGTTAATGTTCTTTGCTTCTCTTCCTTCAGTCCATGATATGAAAGTCTGAATGTACTTTCATAGTAACCACCATCTAATAACTGATTTACAAAAGCCAAGTCTGGAAAATTATTGTAAGTCATTCTGAGTTTCTGTGTTGCCTCTTGCCTTGTGACAAACCAGATGTATGAAGATATCCCATGTACATGGCCATAAACATCAATCTGACGGTGTGATGGAAAAAATTAGTGTGTGTGTGTGTGTGTGTGTGTGTGTGTGTGTGTGTGTGTGTGTGCTGGGCGAAGGGTATTTCATAGAAAAAGTAATTTAAGTGGCATTGCATTAGGCACTGTTTGATCACTTCCTGCCTAATGTGTACATAGCAATCAGGCTGATTATTGGTTGTTATTCAGAATTTATTGTATCTTGTTGCCATGTATGCAACTGAGTGTATGTTAAATTTTAGACTTCAGTGTGTTATCTGCACAATTTTGTGTGCTTTACACCTCTGTAAATATACAAATGAATCATGTATGGTGTGTTAATGTAACCTCCAATCTTGAAACAATAATATTTTGTAGTATGTACATTCGGAAACTATTTGAACATTTTAAATGGATATTGTAAATGATCAGTACTCTCAATCAAACACAGCACTGGTAAATGCATGCCTCTTCAACCTAGTGATTTACAAACGGTCAGGGATTAACAAGAATTAAGATAATTTTTCTAAAGGCAAGTATTTTTGATAATTTCCCACCTGCCTAACTGTATTTTCAAGAAAAATTGTCAACAGCAGAAATCTTAGCTGTCAGAGGGAATGACTTCATTTCATAAGCATTAATATACTTTATATCTTACCCAGTATTGTTGAAATCTAGGTCAAGAGTAAAGAAGTTAAGAGTATTTTTGATTCTTCAAAAGATTTTTTTTTTTTTTTTGCTGTTTAAAGGACAGTTTGTGAATTCTTTGTCTTCAGTGTGGAGATATGTCAATTAAATAATAAACTAATAGAGTTCTCAATAGTTGACTTACCTAATGCTTTTTCCATGTCTCAGTGAAGACCAACATTTTTCAGCTTGAGCTTTTAAAATCTTCTCACTAAAAATTTAGAAGAGTTACGTGGAGCATTGTTTTCATAATTATCAGCAAAGTCTGACCAGTTGGCTCTCGATTAATCAAGAGCATTTGGGTTATTTCTCTTTCCTAAATGGTTATTGTCAAGTATTGAAAGTACAGCAGCAGAGTGCCTTGGCCAATGCTCTCGCAGGGATGCAGTCAGGAGCTTGGCTAGCATAACCTTACTGCTTCTTCCTCTGCATGCACAGTAAAACATCTGGAATGCCTTCTGCATGTACTGTCCTACCTGGAATTCTGTCTATCCTTTCTAGTTCCATACCCACCAAGTTTCTTCTCTCCTCACTCCTAGCTAAGAAATGAGGTCTCCTCAAGAACATTGCAAAGAAATGACTTTAGTCTCAAGACCCTGCACAAAGGTTCTCCTGGGTTCCCAAGGACAGGAAACTTGTTGCTTTGGACCATGTATTTGTCTGTTTTACAGAATTCTGCTACACACACACACACACACACACACACCCCTCCCACAAATTCAACTCTTTATAGGCTTGTTTGTGATCGGCTTTCCTGACAGCCTCAGATGACTATTTTGTTGTCCTGGCCAAATGTGTTGTTTTCCCCATGTGAATTGTCATCTTTCTAAGCAAACCATTACTTTCTTTCCCCAATTCTGCCTTTAAATAAACGTTTGCCTTCTTTTTCAAAGAAAATAGATGACATTGCTCTTTAATATTCCCTTTCCTCTCTGAACACTGTTAGGGAGGTGTATGAGGAGGGATAGGATGAAGTAAAGGATAAGAGAAGGCCTTCTTAGCCCTTTTGATAAGGTGTGCCAAGTACTGTACCCACTATATCCACCTGCCAATAAGAAATAATTCCTTCTTCATAATTAAATTATCTCAGGAATTAGCTAAATTAAAACAATGAGTTTCTTATCTATTTGCCAGCAGCCATAGCCCTGTGGCATGTGATCCTGTCAGATCTCGGAAGTTAAGCAGGGTTGGGCCTGGTTAGTACTTGGATGGGAGACCATCTGGGGACACCAGGTGCTGTAGGCTTGGGAGACAGACCTGGCAACCCACTCCCAAAAATCAATTAGCCATTGAAAACCCTATGAATAGCAGAGGAGCACTGACAATAGTGTTTCACCTGTTGTATGTAGGGTCACTGTGAGTCGGATACCGACTCAACGGCACCTAACAACAACAACAACCAGGCAGGAGACAAAAACTCATGAGGAAATTCTCTTGACCATCATTATCATAATGTCAAAGAAGTTAGATCTTTGCAATGATTTGCTGACTGTGAAAATGCATTTCCTCTTCAGGTAGTATATGGCTCTATCACCATGTCATGACATCTCTTATCAATCATTTCGTTAAGTTATTTTGCCAGAGTCAGGAGTTCTGGCACATGCCTGTAATCCCAGCAACTTCGGAGGCTGAGGCAGGAGGATTGCAAGCTGAAGGTCAGTGGCAGCCTGCATAACTTAGCAAGATCCTGTCTCAGAATAAAAAATTTAAAAACCAGGACAGGTACAGCTCAGTGGTTGAGCACTTCCCAAGTATGCAAGAGGCCCTGAGTTCAACAATTAGGACTGAAAAAGGAAAAAAAAGTTATTTTGCCTGAGAAAAGACCAGTGTTACATATTGTGTAGAGGAAGTTAGAAACAAGCTGTTTACTAAACTGATCAGAGGCTCTAAGTCAAAAGTAAGGATCGATTTTGTTAGTCATCATCTCACCTAGCACATTTCACAACACCTGGCACAGATACCTCCATAGTTCCTGGCATGAATACCTTACTAAATGAGTGATAAACTAATAACCACCAAAAATTACAGAGAGGTCACTTAAAATCAGGTTAATTTCTCCATAAAGAATGTACTCAAAGACCTTTCAGATCCCTGCCAGCCCAAAGCCCTCTAAAATGGCTCAGACAAAGCTCAGTGTGTCCCCTCTTTGTACCTTGAAAGTATTTCATTAGGACTGCCTGAAATGTTCCACCACCCACCCCACACACCATCTCCAGAGTATTGTGATCGAAGTGGGGCCCTAGGAGGAAGCAGAAGGCCTGGGAAGACACTTGCCCCTTTTTATGACACAGGAGGCACTCTGGACAGCCAGCAGTTATCTGAGTGCCACAATATCTTTCCCAGTGATTGGGCACCATGGCGATTGACAGACAGATTGCCTGCACCAGCTGTATCCTCTGAGTACCCAGAAAACCTGCAAAAGTCTCATCCAAGCACCCACTAAGGCCTCTTTTGCACATCCATTTCCCTCATCAAACTTTTGGTAACTATAATCTTCTACATGTTTATAAAACAATCTCACAAGCACCTTCTTATTTGAGCTGGAAAAACAGTTCTGGGAGGTGATCAGAGCAAGAACTTTTATGTCCATTTTACAACTAAGAAGAGTGAAGCTAAGTCGAGGAAAAACTAAGACTTTCCAGTGTGCCACATGCCTATAAATTAGGTCATTTGAGAAGAGGGAAAAATGTCCACTGGAGGCTCTGGAACAGATAGGCATGAAAGAGACACATACACACAGTGAGCATAGATGAGGGCAAAGGTGATAACTAGACCCTTTCCCACGAGGCCCTGGTTCTAGCTCAGGGTCAAGGCTCTCTGTTACTGCAGGCAAGATATTTCCTGTCTGAACTTATAGATGAGGACACCTGTACAAGGTGTAAGCTGTGGTTTAGCTCTGAAATTCCATGAATTTAAAAGGTTCACATTGAGTACTATCAGAGATGAGTAAGGCTTCTCAAAATGTTTCTATTTTGATGACATGGTTTGTGCTGTTCTGGGTGGGAAGCTGAGGTTGTGGAAGGTAAGTAGGAGTGACATTGAGTCTATTGTAGAGACAGAAAAACAAACTGCAAGAAACCCATGTTTAGTATCCTGATAATCTCCTCCACCTCCTCAAAATATTCTTCATTGTAAAAAGATTTAAGTGAGGGCCCTCACCCAGGGCTTCACCTGGCCCCAGTCTCTCTCAGCCGACAATTCCACCTGTTTCAGTTCCCCAGTCTTTGGCTGTCCAGGCCCCGATGGAATCACAGTAGATGTGGTCTGAAATATTCCTTGGACCTGCTCTGGCATCTAACTTGGCACCAGCAGCCCCTGCCACCAGCTGTCCTCTTAGATCTTGCCTGATCACTGCTATAAGATCCCTTCCCTAGAGTGTCCTGGAAAGGGTCAAAGCATTGCCCAACTCCAGGGGGCACTATTATTAAGTGTGGAATGTGCTCCATTAGCCATTTCCCAGAACCCAGGCATGAAGCAACAGGCCCCTTTGCCAGATGACAAGGCTGCAATCGTCATGGAACATAGCACAGGGTCCCTCTTTACATAGGATGTTTATCATCCCACAGTAGGGCCTGGTTTGAGGCCTGATGTTGGACACACATTTGTCTCTTCCAAGTTTGAGCCAACTTGAGCACCAGCTTGGACCTTACTTGGGCCATTTTGGCTTGGCTAGAGCCAAGTGCTAGGCATTGTTCTCCCTCTGCCCTCAGCAGAGTCTGTGAAGTCAGGACAGCATCATTCTCTGACAAACATTCAGCACATTTCCTCGGGTCTCAGGAGGCCTGATATTGAAATGTTTTCCTCTCCATAGTTATATTTTCCTTGGTTGAAAAAGTTTTGTTTTGGAAGTTGCTACCCTGTCAATGTAGTGAGTCAGTTTGGGAGGCCCGTGCAGAGAGGAAAATGCACATCACTAGCAGAGGCCAGAAGGATGGGGGTGAGAGGAGATGGGAGATTCCGGGTGGGAGAGAAAGGGCCCCACCCTCTGCACCCTCCTGCCCTTTCAGGAAGAACACAGCCCCTCCTTACCAGCTGGGGGTGTCTTCACTGAGGCCAGGAGCCAGGCCCAGCTGCTGTCTTAAGACTTGTTCCTGGGAGAGGTTAGGTGGGCAGGAAAGCAGCTAGCATTTATGGGTCACCTTTTGAGTACCATTTAATCTTCTGCAGTCCACTCTCTGTAAAAGTGGATAGTGTTGTCATCCACATTTTATATATGGGGAAACTGAGGCTTAAATGGGGAAATCTCGTGCCCATCATGAAACAGCTAGCAAGAGGCAGAACTAAGACCGGAATTCAGGTTCAATTCAGGAGTCTAATACCCATTCTCTAACATGGTCCCTCTACAAGACCTGCTCCTGTTCAGAGAAATCGACCCCAAAGGCCTGGGGGAAGAATTAAGAAGATCCAGCTGGGGGACAATTGAAGTGATCTGATTCCTGGCAAGAGAGGTATTTTTGGTAAAAAGAGCAGAAGAGGTTTATGGATTTCAACCACCCATTTCTTTTCCCTCCACTATCCACTTCCCTCCATTTTTTCATCCCATACATTTTCTTCACATGGAGAGAAAAGCCATAAAGATGTGAATGCACACAGATTCCCTCACTCACACACACCACACAAACACACACGTCCATACCAGCACAGAGGCATACACATCTGGAGGTAAATCTCAGGATTCAAGGGCTGGCCTTGTGCCAGCTCTGAGCCCCAAGTAACCCACTGAGGAGCCCTGGTCTGCGACACTTTGGGAGGTCAGATCCATGAAAGAGCCCTGGTAGTTTAAAAAGAGAAAGGGAGAAAGAAAGAACACCAGCACCTCTCATGATGGGAGGTCAGCGCAAATGAAACCAGGAGGGGGTGGGGGTGGGGTGAGAGCATGGGGGTGGGGAGCCTGGTGCTGGCAGCTGAATTCCTACCCTGGCCCAGCTCCAAAAGATTAAAATAGAGCTCTTAGAGTGTCCCCTCCACAGACCAGCCTGCCAGGGGCCAGACAATACATGGGTTTGTGCTCCAGCACAGGCCTCCAGAGAGGTGATGTTTTTACCCGGACAGCTAAAGGCACAGAGGCAGGTCTAAGCAATTCCAAGGCTCCTTTGGCCCACAGTCCCAGAACAGGCCACAGCGGAGGGAGAGCTGCCGGCTGCTAGGACGCATACAGATCTGCTGTTTTCTCCTCTCACCCCAGGGCAGACTCCTGGACTCACACTTCTGCATTTTATCTACCCCAAAACACCCAATTGGCAGGGCTATGTGGGACCAGGTCTTAGCAGATTCGTTATACTTTAATTGGGAAAAAAAAATAGTTCAGCTGTAAACAGACAGCTCTAGTGATGAGGCACGGACAGGACGTCCCCCAGAAGCACCTAAAGGCTCAGATGAGTACAAACACCTCATTTTGTCTACCCAAGGCACACAGCTTCCCCAGAAGGAAGCCCCGCTGGCCCCTCGAGGTTACATCTGCTTCCCTGGAATTCTTGAGGACTTCAGGCAGACGGCATTCAAGTCCAATATCTCAGATCACTTGCTAATACAGAAGGATGGAGACACGAGTATATCAGCAAAGTGCACAGGCTCTGGAGTCAGCCAGATGCAGGTTCTAGTCCTGACTCTGCCATTTCATAGCTTTTTGACTGTAGCAATCCCTTAAACTTTCTGGGACTCAGGTTCATTATCTCTAATATCACCTACTTAGGGTCTTAAAGGTCAAATGAGAAAAATGCATAGAAAGTGGTCAAACCAATGCTAGGCACCTAGCAAATGTTAGCCAAACAACAACAACAACAACAACAAACATCCCTCTGCCGAATCCCTCATAACTAAAGAAAAATATAATTTTATCATCCAAATCAGAACATTTTTGATCTTGAGAGTGGGCACTAACTACACAGGACCCTGGGACATGGACTTACCAAAGATTACCTAGGAAAAGTAAGACATATAATGCCACACTCTATAGCCTTTCAAAAGCTCCCTATTTAAAATTCCATCAGGGAAGTTCCTTTTAAAATGCCCCCTAGTGCAAAGCCATTAGAAGTCACAGCCCTCTATGGTATACAATGACACTTATAAAATTTAAACTTAACATATAATTTTATTATATGTTTTAAAATCATAAGGTTATAGGCAAGGGATAGGAGGTAAGTAGTAAGTCATAGTATAAATGGAGAACTGAATATTGAGAAAATTCTATCTGCCATCTTAAGTTTTTCTTTTCTGCTCATTTAAGGGAAGTAGCTGTTATTTAATTTTAATGGAAAAATTCCTCCTTCCAGCCCACAAACCACTAATATTCCACAAAATCAAAGTTAAAGGATCAAGAATAATCTCCAGGAGGTGAGAGAAGAAGGGCATCTTTCATGGCATGACATATTTTATTTAAATAGTTTTAGCCATTCAGATGTGAAGATCAAGATACATGATGGCCAACCATCCCATGTGCCTAGGATTGAGGGCACTGGACGTTCAGTTTTAAAGCCACAATCGTTTTGGATATACCGATGAGTTGGATGCCTTAATGACAGAAAAAAGAATCTGAAAGGTATCCATGGGCTCCTCAACATAAGACTGTAGCCAATAGTATCAGCCCATCAGAAATAATCTTTAGACCCACCACTAAAACCAAATAGCTGTCCAGAAGAAGGCCAGTGATGTGGTATATGGTTCCTAAATTGCAAAAAATGCTTAAGCAGCCTTTTGGATGCACCTGGTTTGTAATACACTCTTGACCTTATGCCTCTGGTTGCTTCCACTAGACCTGGTCAGCCCCCCTATAGTCACTGAGTGCCATCGGGGTTTGCCCTCCTGGGTTTCTGGACAATCCCCCCAGTATAAGGTCTTAGTGGCCTCTTTTTGATTTTATGTATTTGTTCTTTGTTGTTTGTTTGCTTTAAAAGAATAGCACCTTTCTCTGGAGTGTTTTGCTTACATTAAATAAATCTAAAGCATAGGTGGAAAGCTGTATGGTTTACAGTGTGACCTCTCTTTTAATTCTCACAACAAATAAGGTAGTCTTGGTAATTGTGCCCATTTTTCCTGTGATGATTGACTCTGTGAGAAGATAGCCAGTAGGTAAAGAAACCAGAAAATTCAAGTCTTCTGACTTTAAATCTAATCTGCTCTCTACCCTATCATCCCTCAGTCCTAAAATCTGCTTATTTCATCTAACATGGAGTGAAATTTACATAGGGTTAGTCTTTGCATTTCAGCTGAATCATTTAAAACACACATAGACACGCATTAACATACACACTCACTAGCACACATAGGTCAATCTCAAAATTGTTGTTGTTTTGTTGTTGTTGTTGTTAGGTGCTGTCGAGTCGGTATCCGACTCATAGTGACCCTCATAGGGTTTTCAATGGCTGACTGTTTCGGGATTGCCTTGGGAGTGGATTGCCAGGCCCTTCTCCCACTTTTGCGGTGCTGGGAATTGAACTCAGGACCTCAGAGACTGCAGCGCAGCGCTCTACCAACTGAACCAAATCCCAGCCCTCTCAAAATTGGGTTCATATAAATTCATCCACTGGGGAGCCCTACCCAAACAGCAAACAGATGCATTTTCCTGACTCTTTCTCCAGCCAATCAGCACTTTGAAAAATCAGCTACAAAATAGAAAAACAAAATAGAAAAATGGCTTAGAGGGTTGGTTTAAGGGAGAGAAGACAGAATATTGTTTATTGTAGCATTAACCAGCGTAAAAGAATATAAAACATGCTACCAAGTAAAACCAAATACCTGTCTTGGGAAATCTATTCCATAGGGATAAAAGAACAAGGAGGTAATTTGTGCAGCATCCTTGTTGCAGAGCTGCTGGTTGTGACAAAACCAACTAGAAACAACCTGAGTGCCCATAAATGGAGAAACTGTTAGACAAATTGGGCCCAACTATTACAAATAATATTCTTCATAAATAATGAATAAAGTACTATGTTTTTGTTGTTGTTAGGTGCCGTTGAGTCGAGTCCGACTCACAGTGACCCTCTTAGGGTTTTCAATGGCTGACCGTTTCGGGATTGCCTTGGGAATGGGTTGCCACGTCCTTCTCCCATTTTGCAGTGCTGGGAGTTGAACTTGGGACCTCAGAGACTTCAGAGCAGCGCTCCAACAACTGAGCTAAATCCCAGCCCAAAGTACTATGTTGTTGTTAGGTGCCGTCGAGTCGAGTCGAGTCCGACTCATAGGGACCCTATGTACAGCAGATCGAAACACTTGCCGATTCTGTGCCAGGCAAACCATCTTATTTATGTTTAAGCCCATTGTTGCAGACACTGTGTTAATCCATCTGGTGGAGGGTTTTCCTCTTTTCCGTTGACCTGCCACTCTTCCAAACATGATGTCCTTCTCCAGGGATTGTTCTCTCCTGACTACATGTCC
>VMDO01020344.1:0-37737 GCA_007922755.1 Pedetes capensis | reverse complement strand
ATATTCTAGGTTTAGAAATTTTAAAAAGACATCTGTGCTGGAGATAGAACTAGTTTTCATTGTGTTGTATTTCTTATTGATTTTTTGAGAAAACCAACATTTTAAACATTATATATATATATAAACATTATATATATATAAACATTATATATAATATATAATATATTAACACATATAATATATAATATATAATATAAGTTATATAATTACATATTATATTATATAATATATGTTAATATATAAATTATATATTATTATATTATTATATGTATAATATATAATGTATATTATAATATATAACATATAATATATAATATATATGTTATATATTATATATTATTTTATTATTATATGATATATATAATATATATTATATACTATTAACATATATATTATATATATTATATATATATATGCCTACAGCCATACCCCTGTGTCATCCGATCCCATCAGACCTCAGAAGTTAAGCAGGGTCAGGCCTGGTTAGTACTTGGATGGGAGACTGCCTGGGAACACCAGGTGTTGCAGGCTTGAGAGATGGACCTGGCAACCCACTCCCAAAAATCAACCCTCCATTGAAAACCCTATGAATAGCAGAGAAGCACTGACAATAGTGTTCTGCCTGTTGTACATAGGGTCGCTATGAGTTGGATACTGACTCGATGGCACCTAACAAGAATAGTCAAAGTCTCTCTTTTCCTATTTATTTGAAATATCACTGTCCATAACCACAAGTATTATATATGACCCTTGTTCTGTCCTTAGGTTTTCAGAAGTTCTCTACTGCTGACATTACTTCCTGTGCATCAACTATTCTGCCTTGCTTGCTGGATAAAGTCAGACTTTTTGGTTCACATCTCCTGCAGTTCTGATATTGTGCTTCATATTTTAACCATTCAAAAGCTCTTGTAATTTCTGAAGGGTTTTGTTCTAGGACCCTTTCTCTGTTGCCTAAAATGTTGCCTCATCTATGTCCCTAGTAATACTGTTGTTGTTGTATGCTGTCAAGTTGATTCTGACTCATAGTTCAACTCAAAGCAACCCTTGCCTACCAAAAATCATTTAGTGTCTCATTTCAGGGTCTTTTCCCTCAGGACCTAGAGCATTTCTTCAGTAGAGAAACTACAATGAATTGGGAATGACACACACCTGACATAAAGGTTGGGTTTAGCTCAACTGGTAGAGTGCTGCTCTGCACTCTCTGAGGCCCTGGGTTCAATCCAGCACCACAAATTGGGAGAAGATTGTGGTGATCCACACACAAAGCAATCCCAAAACAATAATCCATTGAAAACCCTATGTGGGTCACTATGAGTCAGATCCAAGTCAACAGCACTTAACAACAACAGCAACAGAACAAGATGTGCACATTAAATAAGTTTAAAGCCAGTAACATTTGAGTCAAACTGCATGCTTAGAAGGCCTGCAGCTGTAGCCCTGTGGCATCCGATCCCGTCAGATCTCAGAAGCTAAGCAGGGTTGGGCCTGGTTACTACCTGGATGGGAGACCGCCTGGGAACACCAGTAGCTGTAGGCTTGGGAGAAGGACCTGGCAACCGCTTCCCAAAAAACGATCTGCCATTGAAAACCCTATGAACAGCAGAGAAGCACTGACAATAGTGTTTCCCCTGTTGTACAGAGGGTCGCTATGAGTCGGATACCGACTCGACGGCACCTAACAACAACAACTAACAAGCATGCTTAGAACAATTTTGGAAAGATGAGTATGGTGAAATTTAATCAGGGGTTTTAGAGAAAAGTCATTGAGAACTTGGGTTCTAAATGGAAGAATTTTTGATTTGTAATCACTACTGACTTACTCATGAAGATATGAAAATGTCTAATTAAGGAATAGATAAGGTGTTTCTAGAGCAAATAATATACCAGTTGGAAGGTAAAATGCCAAAATCTTTTGACTAGTGTGATATTGAAAGACAGAATTTAGCTTGATTGGGCTAAAAGGCATAGAGTGCATCGAGGATTTCTGGAAGGGAAAGGAGTTTTTAATTTACCAAAGACATCTTACAGACTCAGCTTATTTCTAGAACAGGGGAATCATAAGAGCCTAGAACATTGAAGAATCAGTGAAAACATTACTAATATCTTCAATGAGAAAGCAAGACTCTGAAGATTCGCATCACAATGTAGTACTTCTCATTTCTTATAGTAAAAGGCTCTTGACAACACCCTCTTGAAGGCCTCCTTCATGTCTTTATTCCTAAGGCTGTAGATGAGGGGGTTCAACATGGGGGTGATGATCCCATAGAAAAGAGAGACCATCTTTCCCCAGTCCTTAGAGGTGGATGAAGGTGGTTGAAGGTACATATAGATGGCTGTTCCATAAAAGAGAGACACCACAACCATGTGGGATCCACATGTTCCAAAAGCTTTTTGCCTTCCTTCTGCTGACTTAATTTTCAATACTGCTTGAGCTATGAAGCCATAGGAGATGAAGATCAATGTCACTGGAATCAGCAGAATTAATACACTGAAGAAAAAGAGCTCAGCTTCAATAGGCTTCGTGTCAGCACATGACAACTTCAGAAGGGCAGGAACCTCACAGAAAAAGTGGTCCACTTGCTGATGACCACAGCGTGGCAGGTGAAGTGTCAGGGAAGACTGCAGCACTGAGTTGCTGAAGCCAGTGAGCCATGAGAAGCCTGCCATCCTCAGGCAGAACAGGTGATTCATGGTGACAACGTAGTGCAGAGGGCGGCAAATTGCTACGAATCTGTCAAAGGACATAGCCACCAGGAGGAGACATTCAGTGGCACCCAAGGCCAGGAAGATGATGAGTTGGGTCACACAGCCACCATAGCTGATGGTCTTCTTTTTGTGAAAGATATTTACCAACATGTGAGGGACTGTGGTTGTGGTATAACAGAGATCTAAGATGGAGAGATTAGTGAGGAAGAAGTACATGGGTGTGTGAAGTTTGGGGTCTAGGATGCACACCATCATGATGGACACATTGCCGATGATGGTGAAAGTGTATGATGTTAACAGGACCATGAGAAGGGGCATTTGTAGCCAAGGCCTGTCTGAGAAGCCAAGTAGAAGAAACCCTTTTGGGGAGCTTTCATTTGTCCAATGCATGATGACTAGCTTTTTTTTTCTTCCTAAAAAATATAAGAAGAATGTTGTCAATAAATATTAATTGAATGCTCTTATTGAACTGAATTGAATTTAGATTAATTATAATGAGTAACAACCCAACATCGAATATAATTTATATATAATTAAATGGAGCCCTTGTGAAATAGAACATTGTTTTCTTATGTTTAAAAAGTTGTTGTTGTAGAAGAATGGATAAAAAAACTATGGTACATATACACAATGGAATACTCAGCAATAAAAAAAAATGAAATAATGCCATTTGCAGCAAAATGGATGGAATTGGAGAAAATTATTTTAGGCGAATGAACACAAGCTCAGAAAGAGAAATACCACATGTTCTCAATTATATGTGGGAGCTGAATCAAAATTATAAGAACAAAAAAATCCTTTGCAGAAGTCAGCACATAATAAAATTTTTTTTAAAAAAAAAGCTAAAGTTGACCTATCAGAGAAGGGACAATTTGGGGAATGCAAAAGGAGGGAGAGATCTAGCAAAAGGAGGAAATCTTGGGAGAGCAGGGGAGAGAGAGAAGGAACATAGAGGAATGAGGAATGGGGGAGGGGTGGCCTCAGGGTGAACAGCCCAACTTTAATAATCCTGGAAATAATTATAATAACTCCAATAATACCAAAGAATGGTAATAATACAGATGGACTAGAAAATTCATGTAATAGTACTGACAATGTAAAAAGAAAGTTCACTACAGAAGTTTCAATCTTAAACATAATTGGGACCCAAGGATATATAGAAAAATATTACCACAAAAAGGCAAGCAAATGAAACAGAAGTCTTAGGTGGGAGGTGGGACAGGGGAGGAAGTGCACAAGAGGGTAAGGGGGAACTTACCTGTGTAACGTACAACAAAATGCATATACGGAAATGTCACAATGAAAAGCATGTCAGAATGAATCACATTAAAATATACATTAAAAATTTCCAATAAAAAATAAGTTGTTGTTAGATGCTGCTGAGTTGTGTCCAACTCATAGTGACCTTTATAGGGTTTTCAATGGCTGATTGTTTCTTGGGATTGCCTCAGGAGTGGATTGCCAGCCACATCCTTCTCCCATTTTTGCGATGTTGGGAATTGAAGCTGGGACCTCAGAGACTGCAGAGCAGTGCTCTACCAACTGAACTAAATCCCATCCCATTATGTTTAAAAAGTAGCTCCTCTAATTGCAGTAGTTGTATCAGAATTACATTTTTGTTGATTTTTAAGGGGGAGTTTTTGGTGCTAGAGATTGAACCCTGGGCATCACTCATGTCAAGCAAGTGCTCTAACATGAAACTGCACCGTCAGTCTCTGAATTACATTTGAAATATGTAACTATATGTAAATAATATAAAAATATAAAGTTATATGCCTAAAATTTGGAAAATATTAGATCTCTGTATATTTTACCTCCTTTCTTTACCTACCTTAATAAACACTTTAGTAATAAATGTTAGTTTTAATCTAATTATTTTAAATTTAGATTGAAAATACTGAGCAAATCTGGGCAAGGTAGCACAGGCCTGTAATCTCAGCAAGTCAAGAAGTAGAGGCAGGAGGATCACAAGTTTGAGGCCAGACACAGCCTGCATAACTTAGTGAGACCTTGTCTCAAGATGAAAAATAAAAATGGGCTTAAGTGCAGCCCCTAGGTAGAGCACTTGCCAAGTATGTGCTAATCCCTGGGTTAAGCCACCAGTACTATAGATATAAAAAAGAAAATTCTGAGTCATATACAGGTTATGTTTTGCATCAGAATCTGCAATGGTTGTAAAGAGTTCTGCGAGTTTTGAACATCTTCTGTTGTAGGTTGTATGGACTGTTGTATGACCTGTGTGCACCAAACGTTCTTCACTCTGCTTTGCTTCTTTAAGTTTAATGTCATTAAGATGACTTATATCATTTGAATTTATAAGCATAAAAATATGAAATACTGCTATATTTTTAGACTTAAGAAAGATGATAAAATTAGGATTAGTTCACCTTGGCACAGAATGAGATATCATTTCCAAAGTGAGAAAAATTGAAATATGAGCTGCAGTTAGCCAAAAGAGTGTCCACAGGAGAATGACTAAATATGTCTCTAACACTTTTAACTCTTTCCAATTGTAATTGTTCTATCTTTTTATTTAAATTTGGGATTTTAGTTACACACATGCATTGTTCCTAGGTAAATTACAGTGATACACCTTCAGGTATAAAACAGAAGAAGAGATCAGAATGGTCATTCTTGAATGTCCATGTAAATTTAAAAACACTCTACTGAGTCTGTGTATGGAAGTGTAATGAGTAAATATTCATTCAAAAGAACAAAATGTTAAAAAGAATTGTTTCCCAGGAAACACATTGGACTCTCTCATTATTTAATGTGTTGCAAGATGTGGGTGAAATAACGTACAGAGACCTTCCCCAGCCTTGGTGACATGATTCTCTGTACATGGACACCACTCACCTCTTTTTCTAAGAGCTGAACAGATGTCTATGCCTTCCTTTGTGCCACATATGGAACAAGGTCTGGTCCAAAGACAGGCTGATAAATGCCATAACTCTTTTAGATTTCACTCATTGAGATATGCTTATTCAACTCTCTTTTGCCCACCAACCAAGAATGAAATTAGGATGTAACCTGGGCTTCTCCAGGAATACACGATAAAAGTCCTGTGATGAAATGGAAGTGAATTATCAATGCTGCCTTAACTCATTGAGGCATTTATCCCTGACATGGGAGCTCCTCACTAGGATCTTAATGGATTTGTACAATGAGAAGCTGATTTTACAAACACCAGCGACACTGATGAGAAAAGGTTGTATCTTTCAATAACAACAACCAATATTTACAAAGGACTTCCTATTCACTTTGTGCTGTCCTCTAGCCCTAGAGATTTCAGAGTCCCTCAAGTTTAATTAGTCACTGTGTCTAGAGACACAATAAGTGAACTCCATTACCAACATTCCTTGTGCATAATATGAGCCCGAAAGTTGGTTCGTAATTTCACTAGAGTGAAAATTAGGGTCATAAAGTGTAAACTATGGAAAATATAAATTTGGAGTTGTTTATTCAGAACAGCACAAGAGTAAATAAATGTACTGCCTAAAACTCCCTTTAAATGCTTTCAGCATAAAATAGCGAGTTTTCTGACAATATATATGGAAAAACTACTTCTACCCTTCACTGATTTTTGTATTGAGTAATTTTGGAGCATACTGCTTCAAATTAAGTAATTATATCATATAGCCAAGTGGGGTGGCACATGTCTGTAATCCTAGCAACTCTAGAGATGGAGGCCGGAGGATCACAAGTTTGAGGACAGAAGCAGTCAGCATAACTTAATGAGACCTTGACTCAAAATAAAAAATAAAAATGGGCTGGCGATGCTGCAAAAAAAAAAATCATATAAAGTCATTTAACATATGAATTGAGCTGGAGTTTAGCTCAGTTGGTAGAGTGCTGCTCTGCACTCTCTGAGGACCTAGATTTGATCCCCAGCACCACAAAAATGGGAGGACATGCCAATCCACTCTCAAAGTGATCCCAAAGCAATCAGCCATTGAAAACCCTATGAGGGTCACCATGAGTCGGACCCGACTTGATGGCACCTACCAACAATGATAACATATAAATTAATATGGCTCTTCTCCCTCTTGAGAAACCTTTGCCCATATCTGGACATGTACTATTTCTTAAGCATCACTTTTCTTTCCTGTGAATGCCCACACTTAAAATTAATGCATATAGCTGGGCACAGTGGCATACGCCTGTAATCCCAGTGGCTCGGGAGGCTGAGGAGGATCGCAAGTTCGAGACCAGAGGCAGTCTGTGTAACTTAGTGAGACCCTGTCTCAAAAAGTAAAAAAATGGGTTGGGGGTGCAGCTCAGTGGTCTAGCACTTGCAGAGCATGCAAGCGTGAGGCCCTGGGTTCAACCCCCAGTACCGAAAAAAAAAAATTAATGCATATACTGTCTCTTATCTGTAATTAGCAAACAAACTTTGTTTCACTGTGACTCATCCAGAAATTCTTTTCTGCCAGAATGAAGGCCCTGGCCCCACCTGGGCACAGGTCCCTGAAGAGGGGACTCCGCAGGCTTCAGGTGGCAGTGCTGGGCTGTGTCCCCCACTGCCACAGACAGAACCATTGCAAAACCTCAGGAGGAAGAATGGAAGGGAGGTGAAGCTTGTTTTGAAGAGGGGCTTGCATAGAAGACCTTGTCTGCAACATATGTAAACCCACACCTACAGCTTTGTGTAAGCAGATGAGTGGCCAAGCTTCCGCTGCAGAGCTTCGTGAACCTCCTCCTGGACTCAGGTTTCGTCTGTGTTAGGTGCAGCCCAGCTTCCTGTCCCATCCTTAGGAGAAGCTCCTTCCGAATATATTTTGAATTCTAACATCTACATATGAAAGAAAACGTGTGATGTTTATCTTTCTGTGTCTGGCTTATTTGGCTTAAAATGATGATCTCTAGTTCCATCTATTTTCCAGCAAATGACATAATTTTGCCCTTCTTTATGGTTGAATAAAACTCCACGGTGTATATATATACAATTGCCTTATCCACTCATTTGTTGATGGACACTTAGATTGATTCCATATCTTGGGTATTGTGACTAATACCACAATAAACATGGATGAGCAGGTATCTCTATGGTGTATTGACTTATATTTCTTCAAATACATACCTAGAAGTGGAATAGCCAGGTCAAATGGTATTTCTATGTCTAGTTTTTTGAGGTGCCTCCATATGGCTTTCCATATTGGCTGCACCAGTCTGCATTTCCACCAGCAATGTATAAAGGTTCTTTCCTCCCACATTCTCACCAGCATTTATTGTTGTTTGTTTTGTTAACGGTAGTTATTCTGACTGCAGTAAGATGGTATCTCAGAGTCATTTTGATCTGTATTTCCCTGATAGCTCAAAATCTTGAACTTTTTTTCATATGATTTTTGGCCATTTGTATTTCTTCTCTTGAGAAATCTCTGTTCAGTTATTTTTGCCTAATTTTTGAGTGGGTAGTTTGCTTTTGTGGTGCTTAATTTTTTGAGCTCTCTGTATATTGTAGATATTAATCCTCTCTGATGTATACCTGGCAAAGATTTTCTCCCATTCAGTCAGTTGTCTCTTTGCCTTGACAATTGTGTCCTTTATTATGCAAAAGCTTTTAACTTCATGCAATCCCATTTGTCATTTTTTGTTCTTGTTTCCTGTGCTTTGGGGGTCCTGTTCAGAAAATCCTTGCCTATGCCTATGTCTTGAAGTGTTTTCCCTGTTTTCTTCTAGCAGTTTCAAAGTTTCAGGATTTACATTGAGGTTTTGATCTGTTTTGAACTGATTTTTGAACAAAGTAAAAAGAGAAGAGTCCAATTTCATTCTTTAGCATGAGTATATCCAGTTCTCCTAGCTCCATTTGTTGAAAAGGAGATCTTTTCTCCAACTTATATTTTTGGCACTTTTGTCAACTATTAGGTGGCTGTAGCTGAATAAGTTTATTTCTCAATCCTGTATTCTGTTCCATGCGTCTACATGTCTGTTTTTGTACCAGCACATGCACTTTTTCTTACTATAGCTTTGTATTGTAATTTAAAATCAGGAATTGTGATGCCCCTTGTATTGTTCTTTCTGCTCAGGATGACTTTAGCAGTTCAGAGTCTATTATGCTTCCATAGGAATTTTAGGATTGTATTCCCGGCTTCTTTGAAGAATGTCATTGGGATTTTGATAGAGATTACTTTAAGTTTGTGTATTGCTTTCAGTAACAAAGCCATTTGTACAATGTTAATTCTTCTGATTCATGAGCATGGGAGATCTTTCCACCTTCTGGTGCCTTCTTCAATCTCTTTAATGCTTTAAAATTTTCATTGTAGAGGTCTTTATTTCCTTATTCAAAGGTATTTTATTTGTTTTGAAACTACTGTAGATGGGATTGTTTTCCGGGATCCTTTATCTGATCCTTGTTTTAGTAAAAGGAAAAGCCACCAACTTTTTCTATGTTAATTGTATATTCTGCTCCTTTGCTGAAAGTGGTTATCATCTCTAACAGTTTTCTGGTGGAGTCATTTGAGTCTTTTAAGCATAGGATCATGTCATCCACAAATAGGGATAATTTGACTTCCTTTTCTATGTAAATCCCTTTTATTTATTTATATTGCTTTTTTTCTGGGGCTAATGACTCAATTACTACCTTGAATAGCAATGTTGTTGTTGTTGTTAGGTGCTGTTGAGTATGACTCATAGTGACCCTATATACAGCAGATGGAAACACTTCCCTATTCTGTGCCAGGCACATGATCTTATTTATGTTTAAGCACATTGTTGCAGACACTGTGTAGATACATCTGGGGAGAGTTTTCACTTTTTTCATTGAAACAATACATGGTGGAAACAGACACATGGAACACTCAGATAGCATTATCACAGACTTTGAAGTAAGAGTGGATGAATACATTTAAATAATATGTCCAAAGAAGCAGGCCAGATGGGGCCTGTGCAATTTAGTGGGGTCTCAAAGACTGCAAAGCTGCCTCTAAAAACTGAGTTAAACCTTGGCCCCAATCAACACTGTTACGATTAAATAAGAATAAGAAGTTCTGGTGTTCTCTCTATCACATGGGGCTGGGGTTTAGCTCAGTTGGTAGAGTGCTTCTCCGTGCTTCTCCTTTTAATCTAATAATATTAGCTTTATATGTTTGGGTGATCTAGTGTTTGTTGCTTCTATATTTACAATTCTTATATATTTTGTTGATTTTATCCTTTCTTCAATATACGATGACTTTCTTTGTCTTTTGATTTAAGATTTGCTTTATTTGATATCAGTATGGCTACTTCTGTTCTCTTTTAGTTTCCCATTTGTGCAGCATGTCTTTTCCAACCCTCCAGGTTTCAGCTGAGCTTCTAGACTAAGACCTGGCAGCTACTTCAAACAATTTGCCATTGAAAACCCTATGAATACCAGAGAAGCACTGTCAAATAGCGTGCTGGGAAATGAGCCTCCCAGGATGAAAGACATTCAAGGAATGACCTGGGAAGAGTTGTCTCATCAAAGTTGTTGTTGTTGTTAGGTGGCATTGAGTCGAGTCCAACTCATAGCGATCCTGTGTACAGCAGAACGGAACACTCCCTGATTCTGTGCCAGGCATATGATCTTATTTATGTTTAAGCCCATTGTTTCAGACACTGTGTCAATCCACCTGGTAGAGGGTTTTCCTTTTTTTCGTTGACCTGCCACTCTCCCAAATGTGATGTCTTTCTCCGGGGATTGTTCCCTCCTGACTACATGTCCAAGATGTAGTCTAGCCATCCTTGCTTCCAAGGAGAAATCTAGTTGCACTTCTTCTAGGACAGAGCTGTTGGTTCTTTTGGCAGTCCATGGTATATTCAATAGGCATCTCCAGCACCATAATTCTAAAGCATCAATTCTTCCTCTGTCTCACTTGTTCAATGTCCAGCTTTCACAACCATATGATGTGACTGAAAATACCATGGCATGAGTCAGGCGCACCTTCGTCTTCAATGTGACATCTTTACTTTTCAATACTCTAAAGAGATCTTTTGCCACAGCTTTTCCCAGAGCAATGCATCTTTTGATTTCTTGACTGCTGCTTCCACAGATGTTGATTATAGAGCCAAGGAAAGCAAAATCATGGACAACTTCAATCTTTTCTCCATTTATTATGAAGTTGCATGCTGACCCAGTCATAAGGATTTTTGTTTTGTTGATGTTTAGTGGCAAGCCATACTAAAGGCTATGATCTTTGATCTCCATCAGTAAATGCTTTAAATCCTCTTCACTTTCAGCAAGCAGAGTTGTGTCATCTGCATAACATAGCATATTAATGAGTCTTCCTCCAATCCTGATGCCGTGTTCTTCCTCATAAAGTCCAGCTTCTTGGATTATTTGCTCAGCCTATAAACTGAAGAGATATGGTGAAAGTATACAGTCCTGGCACACACCTTTCTCGACTTTAAACCAGGCAGCGTTTCCTTGTTCTATTTGAACAATTGCCTCCTGGTTCATGTACAGATTTCTCATGA
The DNA here is from genome assembly GCA_007922755.1 of Pedetes capensis. Taxonomy (NCBI): domain Eukaryota; kingdom Metazoa; phylum Chordata; class Mammalia; order Rodentia; family Pedetidae; genus Pedetes; species Pedetes capensis. The sequence continues at coordinate 26,601 of VMDO01020344.1, read as the reverse complement.
GCACAATAAGGTGATCTGGTGTTCCCGTTTTCTGAAGTTTTATCCATAATTTGTTATGATCCACACAGTCAAATGCCTTTGCATAGTAAATAAAATATAGATAGACATCTTTTGATATTCTCTGCTTTCAGCTAATATCCACCTGACATTAGCAATGATGTCCCTGGTTCCCCTCCTTCTTCTGAATCCCACTTGATTTTCTCACAATTCCCTGTCTATATGCTGCTATAGTCACGTTTGAATGAGCATTAATAAAATTTTGCTTGTGTGTGATATTAATGATATTGTCCCATATTTTCCACATTCAGTTGGATCCCCTTTTTTGGGAATAGGCACAAATATGGATCTCTTCCAGTCATTTGGCCAGTTAGCTGTTTTTGAAATCTGTTGGCATAAACACATTAACAACTCCAGTGCTGCATCTGTTTGTTGAACACATCTCTATTGGTATCCCATCAATTCCTGGAGCCTTGTGTTTCACCAGTTCTTTCAAGGCAGCTTCCACTTCATCCTTCAATATCATTGGTTCCTCTTCATATGCAACCTCTTGAAATGGTTGGTCATCTACCAATTCTTTTTTGTATAATGACTCTGTGTATTCCTTCCATCTTCTTTTGATGTTTCCTGCATCATTTAATATTTTCCCTGTGGAATCTTTTGCTATTGCCACTCCAGGCTTGAATTTTTCCTTCAAATCCTTAAGCTTGAAAAACAACAACAAAGAACAACAACAAAAAAAAACCAACAGCAGCAACAACAACAAAAAAAACCCAGCATGTTCTTCCCTTTTGGTTTTCTGCATCCAGATCTTTGCTTATGTCATTATAATATTTGTTTTTTGTCTTTTAGGGCTGCATTTTGAAGTCTCCTGTTTAGTTCCTTAACTTCATTATGTCTTCCTTTTACTTTAGCTGCTGGACGTTTCAAGGGCAAGTTCCAGCATCTCTTTTGACATGTAATTTGGTCTTTTCTTTTTTTCTTGTCTTTTTAATAACCTTCTGCTTTCTTCTTGAACTATATCTTTTATGTCATGCCTCAACTCACCTGGTCTCCTGTCATTTGTGTCTAATGCACTAAACCTGTTCTTGAGGTGGTCTCTGAACTCAGGTGAGATATACTCAACATCAAACCTTGGCTCTCATACACTTGTAATTTTCTTCAGCTTCAGGTTGAACTTGCGTATGAGCACTACATGGTATGGTCCACACTCATCCCCTGGTCTTGTTCTGACATTTGATATTGAGCTTTTGCATCATCTCTTTTCACAAGTGTAGTTGGTTTGGTTCCTGTAAGTTCTATCCGGTGAAGTCCATGTTATAGTCACCACTTATGTTAGTGAAAAAATGTATTTGCTATGTAAAGGTCTTTGGTCTGACAAAATTCTATCATGCAATCTCTAGCATTGTTTCTGTCCTCAAGGCCATGATTAAACATAATGAAATATTATGTGAGATATTCTAAGAATAAACAAAGAATGAAGAACTCCATTTTAACTCCCCAAATCCCTTATTTAAACTAGCTTTGCTTAATACCACAGACCAGCTGCAGCCTAGAATCCAGGGGTCCCTCAAGGTGGGTGAGGAGTCGGTAATGGGAGACAGAGACACAGCAGCTCAGAGGCAGTGTGACTCTGTTCTGTTTATTGCTCAGATAGCTCAGTATTTTATATAGTCTTTTTAGGCTTAGGTCATGCAAGCAGTAAAAATAGCACATGCTATTTTCACAAGCACCTGTTAATCATAATAGCCCATAGCCCAAAGCATAAACTTTACTATCTTTAGATAACAAACACATGGAAGGTCTGTCTCTTCTCAGACTTTTCATAAATGACAAGCTATAATATGGTATTTGAACTCTATCCTTATTTATCATTTTAACCCCTTGTTTATTAGATGTTTTTATGTATGGCAGTGGAGGGTCAGGCTGACCAGAACAACAGCCTCTACTTTTTTTCTCTAGCTGGGAGCCAAGGTTTGCCTTTAGATAGATACGCACCTCCCCATGCTGTGTATCCACTCTTTCCTCCAGTTGGAAACCAAGGTCTGCCTTTAGATAGAAAAGCACCTCATGCTAAATTGTCAAGGAGGCTTTTGTAGTGCAGGATCAGGCCTATGTATTCTTTTGATTGTTCTATACCTTTTTTGGTAAACCTTAGCTACCATAGGTGGGGCTACTTCAGTCCAAGTAGGGGCTAACAACTCAGCTTGTTGCAGTTGAAGCATAAATTGATTAATGATTGAGTTCCAGGGTGGAAATTGCTGATCAGCTTTAACTAGAATGTTGTCCACACAATCCTTACAATTGGTGGTTTTTACCTCTAATTCATTTACAAATTCCCCCAGTTGTGCCAATCTTTCAGCATCTGTTTCATTAAAATTTAATACAATATTAGTTATGAGCATTAATCCTAAACATGAAGTAATTATGTACATAATAATTAGAAGCAGTAATCCTATTCCTAGAAAGCAAAAAGCACATATTCCTTTCCCCCATCCCCATCCATTTCTTGGAAGATGAGTTCCTTGAACCCCTCTTCCACATATCCGGACGTTGTCAGACAATATGGTTAGAAATGGACATGGCAGCTTAACATTTTCTTACCCCTAATGAAATTATGGTTAGCCTTCCATGTCCATGGTTTCTGTAGCCATGGATTTCACCAATAGGAGATTATGTACTATGCAGTTTGATCTAAATGATTGTATCCTTTTTCTTGTCATTATTCCCTAAACATTTCCTTGTAACAATTACTTGCATGATATTTACACTGTATTTGGTATTAAAATTAATCTGAGAATAATTTAAAGTATACTGGAGTTGTGTGTAGGTTATGTGCCAGTACTGTGTCATTTTATTTAAGGGACTTCAGAATTAGTGGATTTTCATATCTGTCCAGGGTTTTAGAGTAATTTCCCCACAAATATAGAGTGTGACTGACTATCCTATTTAAAATTAGTGTCCAATGTCATACTTGACTGAACTAGAAAAAAAATCATAAAATTTGTATGGAACCACAAAAGTCCCAAGAAAACCAAGCAATCTTGACCAAAAAGAGTAAAGCTGAAAGCATCACATGACCTGGATTCTAAATGTATTAGAAAGCTGAATAACCAAAACAGCATGATACTTGCATAAAAATAGGTACACAAATCAAGTAGATAAAACAAAAATAAATCTACACACTTACAGCCAAATGAGTTTTGACAAAGATGCCAAGAAAATTCATACAGGCAAGGACATTCCCTTCAATAAATGGTGCTTGGAAAACTGGATGGTGGCATGCAGCAGAATGAGGGTAAGTCCCTATCTCTTATCATAAAAAACAACTCAAAATGGATTAAAAACTTAAATGTAAAGCTCTAAACTCTGAAAGTACTAGTATAAAGCCTAGGAGAAACGTTCTGTGTCATTGGTCTGGGCAAGGATTTTTTGGACATGAATGTAAAAGCATAGATAATAAGAGAAAAAATCTGACAGATGGTATTATTTCAATATAAAGGCTTCTACACAGCAAAGGAAATAATTAGCAGAGTGAACAGATAATCTATAATAGGTGTACTCCACAAATATGTATAATTATAATTCATCAATAATAAAATATATACATACATTCTTACCTAAATACATAAATAAAACATAATAAATGTTCACTGACTAACAAATTAAGTAAGTTTGTTTTAAGACACAATAGAAGACACATGCCTCCCTCCTAATTCAGTAGGTAATTAAATGTACACAAGAAGCATTTTCATGAAGAACTCTGTCCCTATGAATACTCTCTGGTAATTCAACTGGGATCAACATGAAATCATGCCCAAGTGGTTTTAGGAACAGCATACAAAAAGCATACTCTCAAGGCTACTATTGTCTTCCTAACCCATGGATTTTCTTTTGAGAACTTTGTACCAACTGAAAACTAAGATTTTTGGTGTTAGTTGTGAAATACTATACTTATTTATGTACTAGTTTTTAGAAATTCTTCTCTAAAACTATGAAAATTTTCAATAAATTCCTTCAATAATTCTTTTTATTGAAAAAATTTACCAAAATAAGGTAAGTAAAGGATACTTGTTTTTATGGGTCAAGAATTTTCAGGGAAGGCTGGAATCTGTGTGGATCATGGTACTTAACACACCTATGAAAGTCACAGAGAGTCTCATTTCAGTGAGTCTTTTCTAAACTTTGGAAATACCTAGTTCAGTGGCTCTAGGAACAACTAGAATTTACTTATGACTAATATTTCTCTTTTTAAGTCTCTCACTAAAAACATGAAAGTCATTTAAATTTCAATAAATATATCTAACAGCTTCATTCAATTATATGACTCTCATCAAATAATTTCTCAATGTGTGGTCAAGGTTTTCATAGATTAGCTTGTCCATGTTTCATCCACATGTTTCAGTGTCAGAGAAAATAAGTTTTATTTGCCTTTATGATCTTTTATTACATAAAGCTAAGTATGGTAAATATAAACTACTGAACTTGATGAAAATGAAGATACTACAATGAAATGTGAGGAGAAATAGTAAGGACATGTTAAAGAACTAGAACTTGGTACTTTATTAAAGGAGCTTTAAAGAGTATGGTTAAGTAGATCCCTGTGTAGTGAAATAGTGAAGACATATCATTGGAAATGAAAGATCCAAAGGCCAAGAATCTGAGAATTAACTAATATAATGTCACTGGAATGATGTGAACAAGATGAGAGAGCTAAGGACAGAATCCTAGGACTTATATATACTTCAGAGAGAATCATATAGATGAGGGACTCTTATGCAGTGACTCCAGGAAAATTCAATTTTGGACTGAACCCTGCTTGGCTCCAACAGACAAGATCAAACCAAATCAGAGTCATTCATACCAAATGGCACATAAACAAACTGAAGTTTACAAAAGAAGACAGACACCAAAGCAGATCAGATTTTCCTTAAAACAAGAGATTCCTGTCTAGCTGAGTTGGCAAAATAAAGCAGCCCTCTTTGATTTCTGGGGGCTTAGATTTACCTCAGCAGGTAGGATGCTGTTCTACATGCTCTGAGATGCCACAAAATGGGAGAAGGACCTGATTGCCCACTCCCAACACCAATCCTAACACAATCAGCCATTGAAAATCCTAGGAATAATAGAGAAGCACTGACATAGTTCCAGACATAGCAGTACTGGATAGTGTTTTGTTCTGTCGTACAGAGAGTCATTATAGGTCAGATCCAACTTGATAGCACCCAACAACTACTCTGATTTAACCATTTTCAAAACAATAAAATAATAATCATAGTATCAAGTAACTTGATTTTAACCAATTTATTTTTCAGTTGTTCTCTTTCCTTATTCTGCTTTACAAATTCATGGCTCTGTGATTGTCCAGTGGGAGATTTCATTCTGTTTTGCTAAGAGAGGCTGCCCTGAGTCATAAATTGCAAATAAAAGCTATTAAATCTACAGTAAATGGATCATAATTTTGTCTTTTTACAGGAGTGATGACCATTCACAAAAGCTACAATTAATAAGGTCAATAATAACAAAATTAAAAGTCATTCAAATTTAATAAAATTACTAAAAGGATACTGAAATGAATAGTGTCATTACATATATATACAAATAATTGTGAAGAATACAAAATGTCAACTCTCAAATTCGACTGAAAATGTTGAAAGATGATTCATTATAGAAAAACATAAAAGGTGAATATAACATTGTTAAATAAATAGACAACATGTATCTTGCAGTTCGATTATAAAATAATGTGGGTAGAGCTGGGCGCGGTGGCACACGCCTATAATCCCAGCAGCTCAGGAGACAGAGGCAGAAGGATCGCAAATTCAAGACCAGAGGCAGTCTGCACAATTTAGCGAAACTCTGTCTCAAAAAAAAGTAAAAAAATGGGCTGGGCGTGCAGCTCAGTGGTCCATCACTTGCAAAGCATGCAAGCCCTGGGTCCAACCCCCAGGTCTGCACTAAATAAATAAATAGATAAATAAATAAATAAATGGTGGCTAGACTGGAATAATTGAATATTTATTTTATAATCCAATTATTTAATATCATGATTACTTAATATTCCATTTACAGCATAGAATTTTCACCATAAAAATAGGCCATGTTTCATAAACTCATGTTGTGTTAAGACATCTTGAATAGTAACAGCTAAGTGTGCTTGCCTAGCATGGACAAGGTCCAGGGTTCAATCCCAAGGACAGCAAAAATACCAGCTAAATCAGGTGTAGGGGTGACATGCATTCAGGAAGCATCTCTAGAATACAGACTCTTCTTTAGACTCAGGATTTACAGTCTTGATATCTCACTAGCTCATTAAGACATTCATCACTGCTTGGTTTTTAAAACCTTCCCAGTTACTAGCAGACTACAGGAATGAATGATTAGCAGCATAGTAAAATATGCGTACCAACACTTTATCATAGGGTTCAGGGTGAGTACTAATTGCTTTAATGGATGCAAAACCTTTACTGGAATGTTTGACAAACAGGGCTCATTAGGAATGAGTTGGAATTATGATTATTTCTGCACACTTCTCTAGGATAGTGTATAATCAAAGAGCAACGATCACATCAGTTTTGAGTAGTTTTGTATGACGTTACATGACACTTTTGAGGATTCAATGAAAAATGGAATAACAAAATTGTGCTTTGTAAACATAATTGACTTGTTAGAATAAATCAAAATTTTACCACTGAGATGCTACTTTAATTTTCCATCTGAATATTGCCCTCATGACAGAAGATTGATTTCATGAAACAAACTTCACCACTAACAGATAGGAATGTAGACAAAAACCTCATTTAATTTCTGAAAATATCTCTTTACTCAGCCCCTGGATTTTGTTGTTTTAAATGTGCATTTTAGCTGCAAAACAAAGAATGTATTTGTTCTAAAAATGTAAAATAGCTTGTGAGTCTGAATGAGTCCTTAGAACTGAATTGGGATGTTGACTTTTCTCTTGGCAGGATTACAAAAATGTGTTTATAACTGTATATAATCAATAGGTCCATTCATAACTGCCCAAACTCAGACAAAAACAAGACAACAAGCCCACTAAATACAGGGAAATTCCTGCAAAATGGATGAATTAACTAAAATTTAACATGAAAGATCAAATACCCAAAGTTCAAACTGAGTAGTTACTCAAGAAAAATGTTACACAAAAAATAAATCCTTCAGCATGGTAAAGCGTATATCATTGAGCACAAACGACTCCACTTATAATGAAGGAAAGTGATGATGAATTATTTAAATTTATTACTCAATTTCAAATAGTTCAGGTAGATTAACACCAAAGTGTTCTTATTCTCCATTGAGATGATATTATTGTTACATTGAATAATTGGGGCTGGACAAGGTTTTTCGATCACTCTTATATTTCCATATTTTCCACTCCTTTTTCTATTATTGTGACCTGAACACTTTAACTCTTTTTAACATGCCATTAATGGTTTGTAGCACTGCTTCTGAAAACAAACCTCAGACCCCTGCCACAGTCATTCTATCAGAGGCCTAGAGACAGGAACTAATACTTATGTTAGAGATTGCTGCACTCATTTTTATTACTTCCAAAGTTTGAAATGCATTATTTTTGAGTTTTCAAAGCACAGTAACTTCTATTTTCCCTTTAATTCTAATCAGAATTCAAGAAGTTTCCATTATTATGGACAGGGGGAAATTCCGTTTCAGATGGTGATGTTACTTGCCGAAAGCAATTCATTTTAATTAATAGTGCCATGAAAGGAAATTGGGTCACTTGGTGAAAGACCATTTATATTATTTCCCCAAAAGTCTCTGCACCCAACCATCAGCTGGTTAATAACTGAGGCATAAGTAATGTGTTTTTGTCTTTCCTAACTCTTTCTTTTTGTCACTTCCCTATTATAGGCACAACAAAATAAAGATAATGGCAGTAATTAATGAAAGCCACCCTGAAGAATTCATTCTCCTAGGCTTTGCTGATCATCCTTGGATGGAGCTTCCTTTATTTGTTATTCTTCTGATAACTTACCCTATGACCATAATGGGAAATATCTCAATCATTCTGGTGTGCAAGTTAGATCCCCGTCTTGACAGTCCCATGTACTTCTTCCTCACCAACCTCTCCTTTCTGGACATGTGCTACACCACGAGCATTGTGCCTCAGATGCTGTTTAACCTGGGAAGCTCTAAGAAGATCATCAGCTATACGGGGTGTGCAGTTCAGCTGTATTTATTCAGCACGATGGGGGCCACAGAATGCATGCTCTTGGCTATTATGTCTTTTGATCGCTACATGGCCATCTGCAGACCTCTGCACTACACCCTCATCATGAGTCAGTGCACCTGCCTCCTATTAGTGTCCACTGTGTGGCTGAGTGGGATGGCTTATGCTGTCTCAGAGGCCACCCTTACATTACAGTTGCCACTATGTGGCATCAATAAACTGGACCACTTGTTGTGTGAGATTCCGGTTCTGATCAAGACTGCTTGTGGTGAGAAGGAGGCCAATGAGCTTGCACTCTCTGTGGCATGCGTTTTTATAATAGCTGTTCCCTTGTGCTTAATTCTTGCATCCTATGTCAGAATTGGCTTAGCTATACTTCAAATTAAATCTTCTGCAGGAAGGAAAAAGGCCTTAAGCACATGTTCCTCTCATCTCATTGTAGTTTTCTTATTTTACGGTCCAGCCATTAGTATGTACCTTCAGCCTCCTTCTGCCATCTCAAGGGACCAGCCTAAATTCATGTCTCTCTTCTATGGAGTGGTGATTCCTACACTCAACCCCTTCATCTATACCCTGAGGAATAAGGATGTAAAGGGGGCATTTGACAACCTGATGAGAAGCATTTTCAGTTCCAAGCAATAATTTGTAGACATCAATTGAAATTATTTAACAATAAGATTAGGTTTTTCTGGGTTTCCTCAATAATTCATTTTTGTCTTAAAATTCAATCTCATGTTACATTTTCTTCTTGCAAAAATGTCTAATACTTCTTATATTCTTTATAATCATTTTGTCATGGTTTGAATCTAAAATGTTCCACAGAGGCCATATGCTTTATCATCCAGTACCCAGCTGGTGGTGCTATTTGTGAAGTCTGTGGAAACTGAGAGGCTCTTGCTTTGTGAAAGTGAATGATGGGGGTGAGCCTTTGTAGGATTTGTACCCAAACTTGAAACCCTAGTTGCTGCCTGCCACCTGTCCCACCATGCCATGAGGTTGTCTACCACAGGCCTTGGCTGCTACTGCCACTATCATACCTGTTCTGCCATCGTTATGGACTGATCCTCTGGTTGCATTTGTTTCAAATTTAATAATTATATAGTATAATTTTATTATGTGCAGCATGATGATTGAAGTATGTGCTACTTGTGGAATGGTTAAATCTATGAAAACCATCCAGTTGCAGCAACTTACAGTACACTACTTACAAAGGTAATGGGAATTTAAGATTATGTAATCAAAATCATGAATAATTCACAATAAATTTCAAGCAGAAGATCACACATATGTAAAATTGAAAATGGGATTCTGGCTGAACCCAAACCAGGAATCCACAGTAATGGTAATATTAAAGAATATGCAGTGCTATAAGCAGTACAACACCTATGGAAGCAGCAGTCAAGAAATCAAAAAACGCATTGCTTTGGGTAAAGCTGTGGCAAAAGATCTTTTTAAAGTATTGGAAAGTAAAGATGTCACATTGAAGACGAAGGTGTGCCTGACTCATGCAATGATATCTTCAGTCACATCATATGGTTGTGAAAGCTGGAAATTGAAAAAGGGAAACAGGAGAAGAATTGATGCTTTTGAATTATGGTGCTGGAGATGATTATTAAATATACCATCATCTCTCCTCATTGGCCCTCCTCCCCATCCCATCTTCTCCAATCTGTGCTTCCCTTTGCTAGACCCCTGCCTCTTTCTTTCCACTCCTTAAGTTGTTCCTTCTACATTATCTGTGCCTTTTTATATTTCAATTTATGTACAGGATATTTTCTTTCCTTTAAGAATGATTTGGCACCAACATATGAGTGAGAACATATGGCATTTCACTTTTTGGGCTTGTGTTCATTCATTTAAGATAATGTTCTCCAATTCCATCCATTTTGCTGCAAATGACATTATTTCATTTTTAAATTTCTGAGTAGTATTTCATAGTGTATATATACCATAGGTTTTTATCCATTATTATGTTTATGGGCACCTTGGTTGATTCCATATAGTTGCTATTGTGAAAAGTGCTCCATTGAACATGGAGATGTAGGGGTCTGTGGTATGATGTCGTCTCCCTTTGGGTATATTCCCAGTAGTGGTATAACTGTATGGCAGTTCTATTTTTAGTTTTCTGAGGTATCTCCATATTGGTTTGCAAAGTGGTTGAACAAATTTACAGTCCCATCAAAGGTGAAGAGGATTCCCATTTCTCCCCAACCACACCAGCATTTGCTGTTACTTGTTTTATTGATCTTGGCCATTCTTGCTGGAGTAAGGTAGATTCTCAGAGTGGTTTTGATTTGTATTTCCTAATGGTTAGGGATATTGATCATTTTTTCATGTGTTTCATGGCCTTATGAACTTCTTTATTTGAGAACTATCTGTTTAGTTCCTCTGCCCACTTGTGTATTGGAATATTTGTTGTCTTGGGAGTTGCTTTTTTGAGTTCTTTGTGAATTCTGGAAAATGGTCCTCTGTCAGATGTGTAGGATGCAAAGATTTTCTCCCATTCAATGGAGTCTTCCATAACTCTGTTGACTGTTACCTTTGCTGTACAGATGTTTTTTAATTTCATGTAATCACATTTATCTATGCTTGTTGCAATTTCCTGAGCAGTGGGAGTCTTCTAAAGGAAATGCTTTCCTATACTTATATGTTGGAGTGTATTGTCTATTTTCTCTTCTAATAATTTTAAGGTTTCTGGTTGTATGTTGAGGTCTTTTATTCATTTTGATTTAACTCTCATTCATATTGAGAGGTACAAGTCTGTTTTCATTTTTCTGTGCTGAAAATCCAAGTTTCCCAGCACCATTTGTTGAAGAGGCTATTCTTTTTCCAATTTTCCTGCTTTGCTCCTTTGTCAAAGATCAGGTGCCTACAGAAGGATTGCTGTATCTATAGGTCCTCAATTCTGTTCCACTAGTCTTTAGGCCTATTTTGTGCCAGTATCAATGTTTTTCCTAGTACAGCCCTGTGATACAGTTTAAAGTTAGGGATTGTGATCCCAGATGCACCAATTTTGCAGCTTAAGAGTGTTTTGGCTATATGTGGTCTTTTGTGTTTCCATATGAATTTTTGGATTATTTTTCTATTTCTCTAAAGTCTGTCATCGGAATTTTAATGAGGATTGCATTAAACCTATAGGTTGCTATAAAGGCCATTTTTGACAGACTGACAGCCAACATCATATTAAATAGAGAAAAATTGAAACCATTTCCTCTAAGATCTAGAATAGGACAAGGATCCCCACTCTGTCCTATCTTATTTAACGTTGGGATTAAAGTCCTAGCCAGAGCAATTAGACTAGAGGAAGAAATCAAAGGGATACAGGTAGGCAAATAAGATGTCAAATTCAGGGGCAAGTTTCAGAATCTCTTTTGACATATGATTTGTGGTCTTTTCCTTTTTTCCTGTCTTTTAAATAATTTTTTTCTTTCTTCCTGAATGATGTCTTTGATGTCATGCTAGAACTCCTCTGATCTTTGATCACTAGTGTCTAATACATCAAATCTGTTCTTGAGATGGTGTCTGATCGCAGGTGGGATATTCTCAAGGTCATACCTTTGCTCGTGTACACTTGTTCAAATTTCCTTCAGCTCTACTTTGATGAGCAATTATGATCTGATTTTAATCAACACCTGGTCTTATTCTCACTTCTGGTATTGATCTTTCTCTAATGGATGTTTACAGTTGTTTCTTCTCATTTTGAGATGTGCCAAATCAGCAAAAAGAGGTCCTGGGGCTCTATTCCTCTCCCATCACTAAGTTTGACTCTATTTTGAGGAGGCAACTCTTCCCCTGTCACCTTTTGAGTGCCCTCCAACCTGGGGAAATCACTTTTTGGCACCATATTTGACAGTGTTTCTCTGCTATTCATAAAATTATTAGAAGAGAAAATAGACAATACACTCCAACATATAGGTATAGGAAAGCATTTCCTTTAGAAGACTCCCATTGCTCAGGAAATTGCAACAAGCATAGATAAGTGGGATTACATGGGATTCATAAGGTTTTCAATGGTTAATTGTTTCAGGAGTAGAATGCCAGGTCCTTCTTCCTAGTCTGTGTAAGTTTGGAAGCTCAGTTCCATCATGGTTGACCCTACTGGTATCTGAAACACTGGTGGTGTAGCTTTCAGCATCACAGTAACATCCAAGCCTCCACTGTTTTATAAACTGGCAGAAATATGGGGGAGAATAAGACTTATCAAAGAGGATTTGACTTATAGAGGACAAATATAAAATAAATTATAGTATTTCATTTTTAGAGATATTAAAGAAGTCCAATCATTTAATGTGATGTTGTTTTATTTTAGGATGAAATGTATCATCCTACTTTATTTTAGTATCTCATATAGTATAAATTTTAACAAAATTAATGTAGAGGAATGCCAAGTTGGACAACAGCAGTTTCTTTAGACTCTGAGGGTAAAGTCTCTGTCTCCTTCCAGCATGCCTCTCCACAATGGAATAAATGTATCTAAGAAAAACTTCTATGAGCTTCCTACTTAAGATTTTTTGTATACATATAGTATATGTATTAAGACAGGAAAGAGGAGGGAAAGGCCAAAAGGAAGAAAGAAAGATTGAAATGCTTTGTAGAGAATCTACCTTAAAATTTGTTTTTGAATATTTTCCTTTCCTGTCATGCCAGAAATTGAGCCAAACAGCAGTTAGCTGCACCTCTCTCCTTCTACCCTCATGAGATTCATTTCTTTCACATTGGATATACCAAAGGGAAATTACCTTGACACTGGAATGGGCAATGATTATTATCGTCTCTGTCTGACTCATAGCACCTATGGAGATGTTTTCTCCACTGCTGAAAACAGGTTTTTAACTCATTGATTTTGGTGCTTTTTAGTGCTCCTACCATTTTTTCCTTCACTTCCTTCACAATGGCAAAATGTTTCCTTTAAGAACTTTTTTTCATTCAAGAAAACAAACAAACAAAAGGCTCATGCTGTGAGATCAGGTGAATAGGGTGGGGCACAAAAGTCAATTCGTTTTTGATGGAATACTGTTGAACACTCAGTGTGGATGTAGACAGGTGCATTGTCATGGTGGAGGAATGAGTCACCTATTTGCCAATTGGGATGTTTCTTCCACAAATCATGATGCAATCCTCTCAAAATTATCCTATAAACATACACACACACACACACACACACACACACACAGAGGGAAAGGCAAAGAGTGAGGGAGAGGGAGAGGGAGAGAGAGAGGAAGAGAAGGAGGAGGAGGAGAGAGAGAGAAGAGAGAGAGAGAGAGAGAGAGAGAGAGAGAGAGGAATTTATTTAGAGTTTTGGCCAAAACTGGGAAATGAAAGTTCTCAATTTGTCTCTGTCTTGCCCATAGCATTTCTACAACTTGTAGAAAAGGTGAAGCAAAAGTTAGGAATACACATATGTGGATTTAGCTGTCGGCCCCAGTTACAATAACTGGGAGATAATATTTCTCCTAAAAGATAAACTAGGTCTCTTCATGCAGGACATTTTCATTCTCAGAATGATATTTCCTGTAGGGATCCTAATTCCTAGAATCCCAATTAAAATTTGCTGCTTTCTTGTCCATTCCTCAGTCTTGAGTAACTTGGGATGCTGTGTCATTTGGCTAGCTGGTTATCACTGGGCTGGCACCTGGATTCCATCTAGGACATCTGAAACATATAAGTAAAAAAGAAGACAAAGAAGTCATATGCCTGTACCTGAGAGAATTATCATGAGCAGAGTATAGGAGCCAAGGTCAGAAGATATCTAATAGCTTCACCAAGTAGAAGAATATGCATAAGAACCATCTTTCCATGAAACTTTTGGCTCTAATTATGGATTTTGGTAGAACATTCATTTGAATCTTCACATTTACCCCTCCCCCCGTGTCTCTGAACAAACTTTTTTATGTGCAGCCATTGTTGATTCATCATTCTGTTTCGATCCCTCCTGAGGGGTGCCCCTATGGACAGTTGGATCCTTCACAGGGGGAAAGGCAGCACAAAGTAAAAAATATTTTTATTTGCTGAATTTGAGCAATGAAAGAGGTTTAGAAAGAGTGACCTTTAGGCTAAGAATACCTGGAGTTCACTCTTGAAGTGTCAGCTAGCATCTTAGAACAGTAATCATGCTGAATTTTTAGTGGCCTTAGTTACAAAGTTAAAACCAATTCATCTGTAAAATGAACAGTTCTGTCAGAAAATTATATTGAATAGTACTGTTAAATTGACATCTAGAGAGTAAGCATAGTATTTTACATTTAAAAAATTCTTAAAACAAGTAGAAAAATATGTTAACAATCATCTCAATTGGGTTGGCACAGTAGCACATGCCTATACTCATAGTGACTCAGGAGTACAAGATGGGAGGACTGCAAGTTCAAGACGAGAGGCAGCCTATGTAACTTATTGAGATCCTGTCTCAAGATAAAAGAGTGAAAAATGGGCCACGGGTGCGGCTGTGTCATAGAGCACTTGCAAAGCATGTGTGAGGCCCTGGGTTCAAACCTCCAGTACAGCATAAAAAAAACAGAACCATCTCAAAAGTTCTGAATTAATGCTTTCCTAGAATTTAATTTCTCTTGCTGGGCACTGTGGTACATGCCTGGAATTACAGAGACTCGGAATGTGGAGACAGGAAAATCACATCTTCAAGACCAGAGGCAGTCTGTGCAACTCAGTGAGACGTCCTAAAATAAAAATATTTAAATGGGTCTTGAGTGTGCAGCTCAGTGGTAGAACACTTGCCTAGCATGTGCAAGGCCCTGGGTTCAAACCCATAGTACTATGAAGTAAATAAATGATAAAAAGAATTGAATTTCTCTGAGATTAATCACAAAGAATGTTAAGAATTGCATTTTAGTGATTAGACCATCTTTAGAACTCCTTAGATACATATTACAGAACTTCAGACTTTGGATACAGACAACAAAAATTACTGCTCATTTGCCAGTTAAGAATGTTGTTGTTGTTAGGTGCCGTAGAGTCGAGTGGTGTCTGACTCATAGTGACCCTTACAGGGTTTTCAATGGCTGATTGTTTTGGGATTGCCTCGGGAGTGGGTTGCCACGTCCTTCTCCCATCAGTTAAGAATATACATATATAAATTGTCACATCTTACAATATGACTTAGTCTCTAAGTGCTTACAACAAGAACAATTGAGAAAATCTCTTTAAAATTTTGTTGTTGTTGTTGTTGTTAGGTGATGTCTAGTCAAGTCTAACTCATAGCCACCCAATGTACAATACAGCACAATGAAACACTCCCCTACTCTGTGCCAGGCACACAATCTTTTGTTGTGGTTGTTTTGTTGTTGTTTTTGCGGTACTGGGGGTTGAACCCAGGGCCTTGTGCTTGCATGCTTTGCAAGTGCTATACCACTGAGCTGCACTCCCAGCCCATTGTTTTACTTTCTGAGACTGGGAGGGCCTCACTAAATTAAACAGACTGCCTCTGGTCTCAAACTTGCAATCCTCTTGCCTCTGCCTCCCACATCACTGAGATTACAGGCATCCACCACTGTAGCCTATGATCTTATTTATGTTTAAGCCTATTGTTGCAGACACTGTGTCAATCCATCTGGTGGAAGGTTTTCCTTTTATTCATTGACGTGCCACACTCCCAAACATGATGTCTTTCTCCAGGGATTGGTCCCTCCTGACTACATGTCTGGCACAGCCATTTCTAACCATATTGTCTAACCATATTGACAAGGTCCGGATATGGGGAAGAGAGGTTCAAGGAACTCATCTTCCAATAAATGGATGGGGATGAAGAAAAGGAAAATGTGCTTTTTGCTTTCTAGGAATAAGATTACTGCTTCTAATTATTATGATTACTTTATGTTTAGGACTAATACTCATAACTAATATTGTATTAAACTCTAATGAAACAAATGCTGAAAGAATGACACAACTGAGGGAATTTGTAAATGAGTTAGAAGTAATGACCTCCAATTGTAAAAGTTATGTGGATAATATTTTAGTTAAAGCTGACCAGCAACTTCCACCCTGGAACTCAAACATTAGGTGATTTATGCTTCAACTGCAACAGGCTGAGTTGTTAGACCCTACTTGGACTAAAGTGGCCCCACCTATGATAGCTAAGATTTACAGAGAAAATATAAAACAATCAAAAGAATACACAGGCCTGTTCCCACAGTACAAAAGCCTCCTTGACAATTTTAACACAGAGAGGTGCTTATCTAAGGCAGACCTTGGTTCCCAGCTAGAGAAAAAAAGTAAAGGCTGCTGTTCTGGTCAGCCTGACACTCCACTGCTATTATGACTGCCAGGTATATGTAAAACTGCACATATTCTTACTACTTGCATGACCTAAGCCTAAAATGACTGTATGAAAACTGAGCTATCCAAACAATAAACAGAACAGATCCACATAGCCTCTGAGCTGTTATGTTTCTGTTACCGACTGCCGCCGACTCCTCACCCACCTTCGGGAAACCCTGGATCCTTAGGCTGCAGCACGGACTGTGGCACATGTCCAAAATATGTAAGATGCAGTCAAGCCATCCTTGCTTCCACGGAGCACTCTGGTTGCACTTGTCCTAAGACAGATCTGTTGGTTCTTTTGGCAGTCCACGGTATATTCAATAATCGTCTCCAGCACCATAATTCTAAAGCATCAATTCTTCTCCTGTCTCCTTTGTTAAATATCCAGCTTTGACATCCATATGATGTGACTGAAAATACCATGGCATGAGTCAGGTGCACCTTAATCTTCAATATGACATCTACTTTTCAATATTCTAAAGAGATCTTTTGCCACAGCTTTTCCCAAAGCAATACATCTTTTGATTTCTTCACTGCTGCTTCCACAGGTGTTGATTATAGAGCCAAGCAAAGCAAAATATTGGACAACCTCAATCTTTTCTCCATTTATTGTGAAGTACTGACCCAGTCATAAGGATTTTTGTTTTGTTGATGTTTAGTTGCAACCCATACTGAAGGCTATGATCTTTGATCTTCATCAGTAAAT
This sequence comes from Pedetes capensis, assembly GCA_007922755.1. Taxonomy (NCBI): domain Eukaryota; kingdom Metazoa; phylum Chordata; class Mammalia; order Rodentia; family Pedetidae; genus Pedetes; species Pedetes capensis. The sequence continues at coordinate 9,421 of VMDO01020344.1, read as the reverse complement.
GTTTCAAATCCTCTTCACTTTTGGCAAGCAGAGTTGTGTCATCTGTATAACACAGGTTGTTAATGAGTCTTCATCTAATCCTGATGCTGCATTCTTCCTCATAATCTCCAGCTTCTTGGATTATTTTCTCAGCATATAAACTGAAGAGATAGGTGAAAGTATATAGCCCTGACCCACAGCTTTCTCATCTTTAAACCAGGCAGTGTTTCCTTGTTCTATTTGAACAACTGCCTCCTGATTCACGTACGGATTCCTCATGAGTACAATTAGGTGCTCTGTTATTCCTATTTTCTGAAATGTTATCCGTAATTTGTTATGATCCACACAGTCAAATACCTTTGTATAGTCAATAAAACATAGATACACATCTTTCAACAAATGGCTTTGGTAAAACTGAATATCCACATGTAGAAGAATAAAACTAGATTCCTTTCTCTCACCCTGCATAAAAATCAACTCAAATGGACCAAAGATCTTAATGTAAGACATGAAACTATGAAACTACTACAGGAAAACAGGGAAAACACTTTAGGATATAGGAAAAGGCAATGGCTTTCTGCAAGGATTCCAATAGCCCAGGAAATAGTAGCAATAACTAACTAGTGGGGAGGCCAGGCACTCACACAGATCCTGGGTGGAATGATGGGAGGGAGTCCTTGCAGCTCCTGCCTCCCAGTATCGTGCCATGGTGCTGTGCACAGTTCCTCTCTTGTGAGTGGATACTTAAAGGTATCATGAGCTTGCTCATTTGGTGAGACCTGGGGCAGGTCTGAGAGAATGACAGGATGGTGCCTGTGACTATGAGGAGTGGCCAGACCCATGAGGTGGATAGCTAGAGAGGCCAGAGCACCTGCTGAGAGAAAAGTGGGAGCAACTCTATACAGTGGTGTGGCTGGGGCATGGCACAGGCTCACTAGAACCTTGGCCATTTCTCTGCTCTGCATGTGTGGGTCTTGCTAAGTTACACAAGCCTTTGGCCTCAGGCTTGGGATCATGACAATCTATCATCTCCCTACCACTAAAGTTCTGGTTGTACAGTTTGTGACAGGAGTATGGTGTGGCATGGGTTCCACACGAGAGGGCAGGGCTCATATCTACTGGGGGTACACACCATCATCCTGCCCACTTCTGCCTGGGATCAGCCAGTGAGCCCTGAGGTAAGGACATGCCAGTAAATGTGGCATCACAGACTTGATCTGCAGCCATCTGCCACCATGTTTTGTGCTGTGAACTCTGAGGTGAGACCTCAGTGTGTGAAAGCTCTGCTAGAGAGCACAGCTTCAGGATGACTGGAGACAGTGTGCCATAACCCTGCTAGAGCAATATTGGTGGTGCATCCCACAGGGCAGCTTGCCGAGTGTATCCTGAAAGCTAGTCCAGCCTGAGAAAGTGGTGTGTACGTCCCACAGTCATCCCTACCGGAGGGAGGCTGTGCAAAACCCCTTCCTCCAGGTCTGCTGGCTTTCAGAGAGAGAGCATATAGGGAAAATCCCTTTCCATGGGGTGGAATTGAGAACTCTCAAAACAATGCCATCATCACCAGTTAGGAAATTTTATACCAGAGAACAGTGAAAATTGGACTATAGGTGGAGGCACCAGCAGGGACGTGGCTGAACACTTTGATCCAGCATGTCTTTGCCTGACAGCAAGACCCAGGAAGGAGGTATTTCAGAGCACCTGGCAAAGACACACTGCTGAGGAAAGTGTGGTGGGGCCCTCTCAGACAGTTGCGACTGGTAGGAGGGAAGGTGGTCAATGCAGAGGTCTCCAGGACTCTCTGGGGAAGAGGCCAAATGACACAGCCTTACTTTAGTGTCTTGGACCTGGGGTCTTTGAATAAGTGAGTGGTGGTTAATTTATTTAGTTTTCTTTCCAGGGAACAACTGTGAGCTAGAGAAAGGTAAACTGAGGGGTGGAGGGTCCAGGGGACAGTGAAGAGCAGAAGTTGCTGCTGGTTCTCTGAGCCTAGGAAAGCTTGTTCTGAACAAGGACCTGGGACCTGGTACGGCTTGTGACATGGACACGTACTGCCACAGTCTGGGAAGTGTAAGACCCATGGTTTAGGCTGTGGGCCAATTGGGGGCTGGGAACGCAAGGGACAGGGAGAAGTTGAGGGTGCAGTGCTGCATGCAGAGTTTGCAGCAGGAGCTATGCACTGGACTCTGAGGCTGCACACTACGGGGTGGGAGAGGGAGAGAGAAGTGCCAGTAACTCATCAACACCCAAACTCAAGGGAATGTCTGCTGGGGAATCTCTTTACCTATGGAGGAGTTGGGACCTAGCACTCAGGCCAAGCAATGAGCAAATCTCAGCAGAAAAACACATGAAATATGAAAGAACACGGTGGATGGGAAGATCCTATAGACCAAGGCACCCCAACAGATAACATCAAGAAAACTGGATTCCTGGAGATGCCTGAAGGAGAATTTAGAAACTGCTTATAAATATGCTGAAAATCCTCAAAGACACCACCATGAAATTGATTGATTCACTGGACAAAAAGGTATATTATTTGGAAGAACAGTTCTCCAGAGAACTTGAAAATCTGAAGTAAAACCAAGTAGTGATTGTAGAGATGTGAGGAAAATTAAACCAACTCAACATTATGGTAGAATATTCAGTCTGGAGGATTGATGAAGCTGAAAATATTGTCACTGAAAGTGAACAAAAAGGAGAAGATATTATTTACTGACATGACAAGATGGAGACAATGATGACAAAATATCAGCAAGATTTTCAAAGATTTCTGACAAAATGAGAAAACAAAACCTGAGAATTCAGAGGGCCCTCGAAGGAGCAGAAAACAACACTAAAGGATTAGGATATTTATTCAAAGAAATATTAGATTAAAACTTCCCAAACCTAAGTCAAGAGCTGGATACCTATACAACTGAATCATTCAGAACCCTAAAGGGAGTAGACCAAAACAGATTCTCCCCATGACACATTTCAATTTTTTGGATCCCCTTCCTTGAAACTGCTGATTGTGGATCACACCTCCAACTGCTCATTTACAGGTTCAAACTGAAACTGAAGAAAATTAGAACAAGTGTACAAAAGCCAAGATGACCTTGAGTGTATCCCACTGGACTTCAGAGACCACCTCAATATCAGGTTTAATGCATTAGACACTAATGACTAAAGACCAGAAGTTTTGTGGCATGACATCAAAGACACCATTCATGAGGAAAGCAAATGAGTATTAAAAAGGCAGGGGAAAAAAATAAAAGACCAAATTACATGTCCAAAGAGACCCTGAAACTTTCCCTTGAGTGTCAAGCAGCTAAAATGAAAGGAAGACATGATGAAGTTAAGGTACCTCAGCCCCATTCCTACATACATAACTAATATTATTTAGTGTGGGCATAGAGACAGAGAATATTTCATCATTATTTATTTTGGTTATAATATTAATTGTTTACAAATTTCAAGTGTTATTTGATTCCTTTTTACTGGAAAGATCTAGTTGCATTGTGAATGTTATTCTCTACTCAACTAATATTTGTGTCCCTTCATTGTTATGACTAGAAATAATTTAATTTTAGATTAGATAGTCTAAGAATCAGTGAAGTGACATATTTAAGATATTCTGATTTAATTTCTCCAGAATCATTTATTCAAACAAGCTCATCTTTAATTGTGAACAATTTTAAGCTAATATTTTATGTGTTATAAAATTGAACACATTTATTTCAAAACTCATCCAACAAGAGAAGAGACTTGTTACCCAACTGAGTTCAGCAGAATATTAACTGGGCATAAGAAGCATTTCCACAGAGAGCTCTGTTCCCAGAACTCTCTGTGCTGACTCATCTGGGAGAAGGATTAATGAGTGGCATGTGTGAAAATGATGGGGAAGAGGTCTCAGAAAACCACACAAATATGGCAGCACCAAACTTTCTTCATATTTCTACTATTGTCTTCCTAACCCAGAATTCTTCCTCCTTGGGTAATTTGTCTCAACTGAAAAACTAAGAATTCTGCAGCAATTTCTTAAATACTTATTTTTATGCAACAATTTCTGTGTCCTCTGGAAGTTAAAGAGCTTCAAGTGTCTTCTGTTATAGTTCATTTTAATTGGAGGATATCTTTCAAAGTAGGGTGAGTAAAAGGATAATTGCTTTGAAGGCCATGTGTTCTCATGGAAGCATGGTTGTCTGATATATATTTTAAAAGACAGGATATTTCTGTTCAGGGAGCCTGTTCTAAACTTTGGATACCCCTACTTTAGTGGCTCTCAGAACAACTAGCTGTCTCTCTGTAATTAACCTCTTTCTCAGTCTCTCACTAACACCTATCTTAAAAATATTTAAATGTCAACAAACACTATTTTCCTCAAACAATGAATAACTGAGTGAAGTATGAAGTTTCAATCATTTGATTTTTAAAAATACATGCCAAAAATGTGACAAATTGACTTGCCCATGTGTTTCATCCAGATGCTATGGTCTCAGATAAAATCATTGTTACAAACTTTTACTATCTAGAAAGTTAAAATGTGCTATAAATATGAATAAAATGTTGTGTGATGAAAATAAGGTGTGATAGAATACTTTAGATTGAAGATGTAAGTGTAGACACAAATAAGCTGTGAATAGGGATGCAGCCTGGCAATTTATTAAAATGATTTAAACGTTCCTGGATCTATCAATCTCTATGTATTGAAGTAGTGACAGAAAAATCACTGGAACTAGAAGATTCAAAGTTATGAAATCCAGGCACTAAAAGTATGAAATACCATGAGAATAACACAAAGAACATGCAAACTGTAAGGACAGAAGTTGTTGTTATTGTTGTTAGGCGCTGTCCAGCCTGGTCTGACTCACAGTGACCCTATGTATAACAGAATGAAACATTCCCCAACACTGTGCCATACCTGGCACTATTTTCAGTGCTTCTCTGTTATTCATAGGGTTTTCATTGGCAGATTGTTTTGCGATGGTATTGGGAGTGGGCTGCCAGGTCCTTCCTGCTTTCATGTTGTGCTGGGGATCGAACTCAGGGCCTCAGTTAATGCAGAGCGGCACTCTACCAACTGAGCTAAACCCCAGCCCCAAGGACAGAAGTGTGAAGCTTAAATATGCCTTAAGAGTGAACCACATTAATCCCTAGGGAAACAATGAGAGAAAGGGAAGAGCTCTGGGTGATCACACACAAAACCATAGGTGGAGATGAGTGCTGTGAAAAACTCCCAAATAATATAAGTTTTTAAAAATCTCTCAGTGCAGTGAATACTGTTGTTAGAGTGAGATAAATTAGCATGGAGTCAGGAAGTGAACCTTCCTGCTGACAACCTCTTCAGCTGACTTTTATGCCAGCCAAAGTTTGGAAACCATTGTTTTGGAGTTTCCAAACATACTAATTTTTAAAATTTAATACTCACCAGGCACAATGACATAGGTGTTGTCAGCCTCATCAAACAGAAGAGAAAATTAAATTTCCAAGTGATTGAGTCACTTCTTTAAGAGAACTACCTTTCACTTTTAGTGTCATGAGGTAAATTAAATCACCTGGTACCTGATCTTCCTGTTACTCTACATCAAGTTACTCTATCCTAGCTTCTTTGAGTGGGCATGTTGGGGATTTTTAAAGCACCCCATAAATAGGGTCCCTCTAACCAGCATGAGGGGCCAACACTCAGGCTGTATTCTACTCACTCCTGTATCCCCACTCCCATCAAGTGAGCAAAGATGGCCCCTGACCAGCCTAACCAGCCTCAACCACCTCAATTTTGATTGGCTACCCCTAGCACCTCAGTTAAATAACTGCCCCTCTCTGGCAGGTATGACAGTTTACCTGCTGTACCTATCAGGAATGTTCCCTGATTGGCTGATCCCGGTACACACCCCCTCCCAGGAGCCTATATAAGCAAGCTCCTGGACCCTCTTGTTTTCACCTGCTACTGGACCCCATCACCTTGACCCAGCGCTCCCCAATCCTGTGGAAGACCACCTAGCAAGCCAACCAGTCAAGACCAGGGGCCCCGAAGTGCCAAAGGCTACAAGTAAGCCACAAAGAGCCCCCCAATTCCTCCCATCCTTGGGAAGGAGGGAGGCAGAGAAGGCGAGCTATGAGAGTCAAGACCACCAGACCTCCAGCCAAGCGAACACCAACTCCTTGTAGCTGTGCCTTTAAGGCTGAGCTGTACCACCAGTGAGCCTGCAGCATTCTATGCTGTAGGCTCTGAGCTAGCACTTGACAGTGGCTGCTTTCTGGTTGCGTCCCACTTGGGGAGCAACCCAATAAACTTTCCCTCTCCTGTTTCCTGCAGAAGGTCTCCCAAGGTCCTTCTTTGGCGTCTCCGGCCACTACACCAACCCGGTCCAGTGGGTCCCCGATACCCAATTAGTGTCAGGGCAAAGCTCTGAACTCTGCTGGGCCTGAGCCATACCCCGACATGGGCAGCCAGTGTATTGTATTGTACAAAACATGTATAGTCTCATTTAATCATTCCTTGAAGTGCTAGCCTCCTTGACACTTCCCTACCAGAGGTAAAACCAACTCAAGACCATGGCAGTAATTAATGAAAACCACCCTAAAGAGTTCATCCTCCTAGGCTTTGTGGACCATCCATGGCTAGAGATTCCTCTGTTCACTATTCTTCTGATAACCTACCCCATGACCATAACTGGAAACATCGCCATCATTCTGGGGTCCACTTAGACCCCTTTCTCCACAGTCCCATGTATTTTTTCCTCACCAACCTCTCCTTTCTGGACATGTGCTACACCACGAGCATTGTGCCTCAGAAACTGTTTAACCTGGGAAGCACTAAGAAGACCATCAGCTATATGGGATGTGCAGCTCAGCTGTATTTATTCAGCACAATGGGGGCCACAGAATGCCTACTCTTGGCCCTAATGTCCTTGGATTACTACGTGGCCATCTGCAGACCTCTGCACTACACCCTCATCATGAGTCAGAGCACCTGCCTCCTATTAGTGTTCATTGTGTGGCTGGGTGGAATAACCTACGGTGTCTCAGAGGGCACCCTTACACTATAGCTGCCACTGTGTGGCACCAATAAAGTGGACCACTTGTTGTGTGAGATTCCAGTTCTGATAAAGACTGGCTGTGGTGAGGAGGCCAATGAGCTCATGCTCTCTGTGGCATGCATTTTTATAATAGCCCTACTTCTATGCTTAATTCTTGCTTCCTATGCTAGTATTGGACATGCCATACTGAAGATCAAATCTTCTGTAGGAAGGAGAAAGGCCGTAGGCATGTGTTCCTCACATCTCATTGTAGTTTCCTTATTTTATGGACCAGCCATTAGCATGTACCTTTGGCCTACCTCCTCCATCTCAAGGGAGCAGCCCAAGTTCATGACCCTCTTCTATGGAGTAGCGATTCCTACTCTAAACCCCTTCACCTATACCCTGAGGAACAAGGATGTGAAGGGGGCATTAGGAAAACTGGTGAGGGGCATTTTCAGTTTCCAGTGAAAATGTGTACACATCAGATGAAAATATCTACCAGTTGTTGTTGTTGTTGTTGTTGTTGTTGTTGTTAGGTGCCATCAAGTTGGGTCTTACTCATAGTACCTCTGTGTACCACAGAATGAAACATTCCCCAACACTGTGACGTGCCCAGCACTATGTCAGTACTTCTCTGTTATGCATAGGGTTTCCAATGGCTGATTGTTTTGAGAGTGGGCTGCCGGGTCCTTCTCCCAATCCTTGTTGTTGTTGTTGTTAGGTGCTGTCGAGTCGAGTCCGACTCATAGTGACCCTATGTACAGCAGATCGAAACACTTGCCAATTCTGTGCCAGGCAAATGATCTTATTTATGTTTAAGCCCATTGTTGCAGACACTGTGTCAATTCATCTGGTGGAGGGTTTTCCTCTTTTGTGTTGACCTGCCACTCTTCCAAACATGATGTTCTTCTCCAGGGATTGATCTCTCCTGACTACATGTCTGAAATATGTAAGATGCAGTCTGCCCATTCTTGCTTCCAAGGAGCACTCTGGTTGCACTTCTTCTAGGACAGATCTGTTGGTTCTTTTGGCAGTCCGTGGTATATTCAATAGACGTCTCCAGCACCACAATTCAAAAGCATCAATTCTTTTTCTGTCTCTCTTGTTCAATGTCCAGCTTTCACAACCATATGATGTCACTGAAAATACCATGGCATGAGTCAGACACACCTTCGTCTTCAATGTGACATCTTTGCTTTTTAATACTCTAAAGAGATCTTTTGCCACAGCTTTTCCTAGAGCAATGTGTCTTTTGATTTCTTGACTGCTGCTTCCACAGGTGTTGATTATAGAGCCAAGCAAAGCAAAATCTTGGACAACTCAATCTTTTCTCCATTTATTGTGAAGTTGCGTGCTGACCCAGTCGTGAGGATTTTTGTTTTGTTGATGTTTAGTCGTAACCCATATTGAAGGCTGCGATCTTTGATCTTCATCAGTAAATGTTTTAAATTGTCTTCACTTTCAGCAAGCAGAGTTGTGTCATCTGCATAACGCAGGTTGTTAATGAGTCTTCCTCCAATCTTGATGCCACGTTCTTCCTCATAAAGTCCAGCTTCTCGGATTATTTGCTCAGCATATAAACTGAAGAGATAGGGTAAAAGTATACAGCCCTGACGCACACCTTTCTCAACTTTAAACCACTCAGTGTTTCCTTGTTCTATTCGAACAACTGCCTCCTGGTTCATGTACAGATTTCTCAGGAACACAATTAGGTGTTCTGGTATTCCCATTTTCTGAAGTGTTATCCATAATTTTTTATGATCCACACAATCAAATGCTTTTGCATAGTCAATAAAACATAGATAGACATCTTTCTGATATTCTCTGCTTTCAGCTAATATCCACCCGACATCAGCAATGATGTCCCTGGTTCCCCACCCTCTTCTGAATCCCACTTGATTTTCCGGTTATTCTCTGTCTGTATACTGCTGCAGTTGCTTCTGAATGATCTTTAGTAGAATTTTGCTGGTGTGCAATATTAATGATATTGTCTGATAGTTTGCACATTCAGTTGGATCCCCTTTTTTGGGAATAGGCACAAATATGGATCTCTTCCAGTCAGTTGGCCAAGTAGCTGTTTTCCAAATCTGTTGGCACAAACATGTTAACGCCTCCAGTGCTGCATCTGTTTGTTGAAACATCTCTGTTGGTAGCCGATCAATTCCTGGAGCCTTGTGTTTCGCCAGTTCTTTCAAGGAAGCTTCCACTTCGCCCTTCAACACCATTGGTTCCTCTTCATATGCAGCCTCTTGGAATGGTTGGTCATCTACCAATTCTTTCTTGTATAATGACTCTGTGTATTCTTCCCATCTTCTTTTGATGTTTCCTGCATCATTTAATATTTTCCCTGTAGAATCTTTCACTACTGCCACTGGAGGCTTGAATTTTTTCTTCACTTCCTTAAGCTTGAGAAACACAGAGCGTGTTCTTCCCTTTTGGTTTTC
>VMDO01020343.1:0-37737 GCA_007922755.1 Pedetes capensis | reverse complement strand
ACAGATCTGTCCTAGAAGAGGTACAACCAGAGTGCTCCTTGGAAGCAAAAATGGCCAAACTGCGTCTTACATATTTCGGACATGTAGTCAGGAGAGAACAATCCCTGGAGAAGGACATCATGTTTGGAAGAGTGGCAGGTCATCGGAAAATAGGAAAACCCTCCACCAGATGGATTAACACAGTGTCTGCAACAATGGGCTTAAACATAAATAAGCTGGTTTGCCTGGCACAGAATCGGCAAGTGTTTCGATCTGCTGTACATAGGGTTGCTATGAGTCGGACTCGACTCGACAGCACCTAACAACAACAACAAGACTAATTCATATTTTGAACTGTAACAAAGTTTTACAGAACAGATTTCTGAGGTCTATGATTTGATAGAAATTCATGTCCTGATGATCAAAAATACATGGGACACCACAGTACTTACCATGGTTGAGTACTTTGCTATCAATAATGCATTGTCAAAAAAAAAGAGCACATGTGGAAATAGAAAAATGATGGATAAAAAGCTAACTTTAAAAATAAAAAAGATAATTAGGGAAACACAAACCAAAAAGTTTAATGTTTCTCTGCATAAGACCTTAAAGCATTAAGTTGCAATATTTAAACATTATTTTATCTCAGTAGAAGAAAAATGTAATACTGATAGATTACATTTATATAACTTGAAACAGAAACAGTATATTATATTTGTATAACATTAAAGTTTTTATATAGTTGGTGGGGACTACCGTATTAGGCAGATTTTTAAATTTTATATCCCTAAAGACACATTGATTTGAGTTGCCTATGTTTTGCTAGTGGGAGAAGGATGTGGCAATCCACTCCCGAGGCAATCCTGAAACAATCAGCCATGGAAAACTCTATGAGGGTTGCTATGAGTCGGACACGACTAAATAGCACCTAACAACAACAACAATGGTTTGCTAAAAATAGATGCTAACAAATGAAATAGAGCTTATTTATGTCTCTGTTTCTGTAAAAAATTATTTAATATGCTAATGACTAAAGGATTTGTAGCAATTTTTCAAACAAGAAGAGTACCAAAAAGTAGCTTTTCCTAAGAAATTTCCCTGAGGACTTATTATAAGAAAACTTTCATTGATGTATAAATAAAGACAATTGCCTACATAGGTCACTCAGTAGGGTACCAAAAGCATCTATCTTATTAATGCCAACAGATTCATTATATTCTCTCCATCATTTGCTGGGAGTGATCTGAGCCTTTTGCTTTGTCTGATGCTGCCTTATAATAAAGTTATGCAACTTTGACATGAATCTCAACAGAAGTGATGAGGCGGTGTTCTCATTGTGTCCTTTCAAAGGGTACATGCTTTCAATTTGTTGCATTATTGGGATGTTCACTTTCACTGTTTGATTAAAACGGTGTCTTCCAGGGTCTCCTATTGTAAAGTAACCCCATTCGCACTTTCTAATTCACGGGTATTTTCCAAGGAGGTACTTTGAGACTACATAAATACCTCAGACACATCAAACTTTCACCACATTCATTTACATGTATCACTGTGGACTCATAGACTCATATTTTATTCAATTACTGTTTTTTGTTTTGTTTTGTTTTGAGACAGGTTCTCCATGTGTAGCTGAGAGACTGGCTTCAACCTCACTATATAGCCCAGGCTGGTCTCAAACTTGAAAGCCTTCTTGCTTTCAGTCTCCTGAGAGCTGGAATTAACAGGCAGGCACCACCACACCCCACTAATTAGTGTTATTATTATGATGTTCAATTTGTTCTAAATTTATCTAGTAGTACTCCCTTCAAGCTGACTTCTGTGTTCTTTTGATATGACCTTCTACCATTTTGGGAGACAGTTCTTTACTTGCTTGCACAATGAGATGATCCAGGTCGATCTTGTACTTCCTCTACCCTAACCCTGGAATCAACCACTTCTTTGAGCTCCATGTAAGGCCAACTGTCCACCAGTGTACTCAACTCATCACAGGAGGCAAAAGAAAGGTTAAAGAGGAGTTTATGAAAATTATACAATGGGTTGTTTCTTGTTCTTTGAGTTTGAAAAATACAACATTGTACCTTGAAATACTAACCTCCAAAGGTATTGATTTCATGAGTTGACTCCAATATTTTCACTGTATAGATAAGTATTTTTAGCATATCTGTTGTTAGGTGCCATAGAATTGAGTCTGACTCAGTGACCCTCAGCAGGTTTTCAATGGCTGATTGTTTTGGGGGGGATTGTTTCAGGAGTGGCCACATCCTTCTCCCATTTTTGCAGTACTGGAGATGAAACCCGGGTCCTCAGAAAGAGTGGAGTAGCATTTGTACCAATTGAGCTGAAAGCCAGCCCTCAAAACAGATAGCTACTGTAATATTGAGAGCTGGGATACTGTAATATTGAGAGCTCTACCCAGTTGGTAGAGCACCACTCTGCAGTCTCTGAGGTCCTGAGTTCAATTCCCAGCATGGCAAAAATGGGAGAAGGACGTGGCAACCCACTCCCAAGGCAATCCTGGAAACAATTTGTCATTGAAAACCCTATGAGGGTCACTATGAGTCGGATATGACTCAACAGCACCTAACAACAACAACAACAACTGCAATATTGCCATGTAAACTGTAAAGAACATATAAAATGATATTTAATATAAAATGCTATTAATTAAGGAGTCAGAGTGTGGCTTAGTGCTACAGTGCATGCACAGGGCCCTGGGTTCAGTCCTCAGAACTGCAAAAAAAAAAAAATTTTTTTTAAAGTTATTATTTAGAAATGTTAATAATCACATAACTGTTAAAAACTCAGAACATCTTGGTTTTCTTCCTTCTTTTCTTTTCTTTTTTTAGGCAGGATATTGATATATACTCCAGGCTGGCCTCAAACTTACGATCTTCTTGCCTCCTGAGTGCTGGTATTATAGGCATGCAATAGCACATATGAGTTCATCTTAGTTTTCTTAAGAAAAAACATTGGCACAGTGGCACATGCTTGTAATCCCAGCACTCAGGAGGTGGAGGCTGGTGCATCTCAAATTTGAGGCCAGTCTGGGCAATTTAGTGAAATTCTGTCTCAAGATTAAAAGACTGGGGATATAGCTCAGTGGTAGTGTTTCCCTTGCATGCTCTAGGAATTAGGTTTAATCCCCTGTACCACAAATAAACAACAACAACAAAAAAATCAAGGCAGCCAAAGACTCTATTAATTATTAGCTTTTTAAGACTGTGAGATTGCCTTTATGCAATATTTTTTCATAGGATGCAATCTCAAATTGCAATTGTGCTAAAATCTAGTGACTATGCTATTATTGCTTATTAACTTTCTTACATGCTTTGTTAAATTCATATTTTATTTTGTGAGGTTGTCCTAAGATAAGCAGTTGTTATGCTATTAAAATCACTTAGAATGAATCACTAATGAAAATAAGAGAAGCTTGTAGCTTCTTGAAAAGAAATGAGTTGTAGACTATGAGTGGACCTGAATAATGAGTTAGATGATGTTGTTGTTGTTAGGTGCCCTCAAGTTGGTGTCTGACTCATAGCTACCCAAGGTACAACAGGTGAAACACTGTTGTCAGTGCTTCTTTGCTATTTAGTGTTTTCAATGGCAGATTGATTTTTGGGAGTGAGTTGCCAGGTCCTTCTCCCAAGCCTACAGCTCCTGGTGTTCCCAGGCAGTCTCCCATTCAAGTACTAACCAGGCCCGACCCTGCTTAGCTTCTGATACCTGACGGTGCTATGGCTGCAGGCAATGAGTTACATAGAAAAAGAAATATTTAAAAATTTCCACTTGTTCTTATTCAGTTGAAGTTTTGTAGAAAACTAATTAATTATTGATAATTTTTAAAGACAACAATATTGGTTTTGTTTATAGCCATTGTCTTTTAAAAATATACTGAAATGTCTGAAAATGTACTGAGAAAGAGCATTTTCCTGAGATGACCAAGTGTAAGTGTGTATAGTTCACAGGTCAGCAAGGATTTTCTATACAGAGCTCAATAAATATTTTAGACTTTGCAGGTCATACAACTTCTATTACAACTACTTTGCCCTATTAGTGTAGCATGAGAGCAGGCATAGAAACAGTGTGGCTGTTCCAATAAAGCTTTATTTATAAAAGCAGGCTATAGCCTGGATTTGGTCTATGGATAGTAACTTCCTAATCCTTGGTATAAATGAAACAAAATTTATCATGATTAATAGTTGTGAAAGCTAGCACTGAGGATGTAGCTCAGTGGTACAGCACTTGCCTAGCATTTGTGAGGCCCTGGGATTTGATCCCCAGCACCAAAAAGGAAACATGGAAACACACACACACACACACACACACACACACACACACACACACACACACAGAAGAGAAAGCTAAGTGATGGGTACATAGAATATATGTTATTACACTATTCAGTGTACTTTATATGTATTTGAAGTTTTCTATAATGAAAAGTCAAAAACAAGATAATTTGGATAAGGGATAATAGAGCAGGATAACTAGGCTGTGATAAAATCACTAATATTGCCAGCTATCGTGAATCATGCCTATACTCTCAGCACTCAGAAAGCTGAGGCAGGATTATGAGTTTGAGGCCAGCCTGGGCTACACAGTGAAAATGTCTCAAAAAACAAAACAAATCAAATACTTAACACATACCTGTTCGTAGGTTTTTGTGTGTGTGTGTGTGTGTGTGTGTGTGTGTGTGGTACTGGAGAATTGAACCTAGCGCCTCCTACATGCTTTTGCAAGCGCTCTACCATGGAGCTGCACCCCCCAGCCTGTTTTTTCCTTCTGAGACAAAATCATGCTAAGTTATACAGGCTACCTCTGGCCTCAAACTTGTGATCCTCCTGCCTCAGCCTCTGGAGTCGCTGGGATTACAGGTGTGTACCACCATACCCAGCTAGTAGTTTATCTTAATGATCTGATTTTCTATTTTCCTTTTAATAATCTGCCTGATTTTTTAAAATGCACTTAATTGGAATATTTGTGTCTGTCCTTCAAGAAACTGTTTACGTAATGTACTAAATTTAGGCATACTTAAGTGCCAAGAGACATTAAAACATTTTATTTTTAAAAACCATCACAGGAAATAAAAGTGCTCCAGATAAATGGCAATGAGAGACAGGTTTACTGCCTAAAATGAGGGTGTGGGCTGCTGATGCTTGCTTACCTTCTTCCCTTTCACAAGGTAAATCTGTAACTGGCATCGTGTTTCTAGGGTCACATATAACCTCACTGATGCATGTGCCCACCCTCAGGTAAGTGCTACAGTACCCTGAGTCCAGCACGTACCAGTTAAGGGTTAAAACAGCTAGCTAATTATTGTTTGGCATTATGGCTTCATGGGAAGCTGTAGGCTTCAGGAAGTAAGAGGACAGAACCACTGGGCATTCCATATTCCACGTACTACCATAGAGGATATGATAAATGGCTGGTCCAGAGTCCTCTCCTCTTCCATACCCATTATTCTTTACCACTATAACTTTGACGCTTTTCCACCCTTTGACTTTGGGTCCAGCCAAGGGACATGATTTGGCCAATGAGATGTTCAAAGATGGGAGGGAAACAAGGACTTGAAATGTGCTTATCTAATGGATTTTGCTCCCTAGTACTTTTGTCACTGCAATGGGACTTTCCCCCACAGTAGCTAGTAGCTGCTGCTCTGGGCACTGGAGTGAACAAATGGAACAGAGTTGCTGTCCCTGACCACAGACTCACCTCACATCTCCATTGTCGACGGTGCCCTGTGTGACATGATCCAGCAGCCTCTGGATCCAGCTCCTTCAGGTGCCCTTTCTGTCATTGCTCCAGGCACATTACGTCCCTTCTCTCTCTCAAACTCTCATCTCAGGGCCTTTGTGTTGTTGGCTCACCTTCCTCCAGTTCTTGGCAGCTAGGTTCTTCTCGGGCTGGGATTTAGCTCAGGGAGTAGAGCACTGCGTTGCAGTCTCTGAGGTTCCGAGTTCAATTCCCAGCACCCCCAAAAATGGGAGAAGGACCTGGCAATCCACTCCCAAGGCAATCCCGAAACAATCAGCCATTGAAAACCCTATGAGGGTCGCTATGAGTCGGATACCGACTCCACGGCACCTAACAACAACAACAAGGTTCTTCTCATCACTCACAAATCAACACAGATGTTGCCTCTTCAGAGCAAAGAGGCTACCCTCAGCCCCAGAATGAATGCCTGGAGCAGAACTGCCCTACCTGACTGCAGGTTTGTGATGTAGAACAGAGCTGTTTTGGTGACTGTGGCCTAAAGTTGCCCTGGCTAACGAGCAGATCCAACAGAGGATTAAATTTTATTCACAAAATTAAAAGCTTACAGGCCACTGAATTTAGTGATTGTTAAGCATCAATAGGAAGTTCATATAGAAATTAGCACCTAATGCTGGGATACTGTTGTGTCCAGAACCTAAAGTATATGATGTTAGTTCAGGCAGCATGTGGTGGTGAGAAAACTATCATAGAAACAGGAAAAATGGCAACTTGTATTTGTAAAATCATTGCCTGAGGTAATGTGAAGAAAAGTAAGATCATCTCTACATATATGCTGAAGGTATGAACTATTTGCTTTTACTTTTATTTGGTAGGATACTATGAGAGAAATTGAGAAACAAACCAAACCATACCAAACTCACTAATTTGCAAGCAGAATACAGAGGTACTTAGACCAGACCTTGCTTAGTTGGAAAATAAAACTACTTATCTCCAGCCAGTGTGTCTCAAATTCAGCCTGGGAGAAAGCAGCAAATCACGGGTATGGCTGTAATATCTTTTGTTGACATCTGAAAAAATTAAGGTGGTATTTGGTAGATCTTTTCAGCTAGACAAAGGGGTTTCCAAAAAAGGTTAAGGGTAGGGTCTCTCAGAAGTCAGAGTGGTAGTTCCTCATAATAAAGTCTAGAAAGACAGGTATATCTCAAAAAGAATTGTGGCTATGGTTCTGTCAATCAGAGGTTGTTGAAAACAAATACACAGAAAATCTGTTTTTGAGAGAGATGTATTGGCACACAAACCACCAGCTAGGACTAAAAGAAACTGAGACTATAAGGCATATGAAGACTTCTGGGTCAACCACTTTTTATCTTCAGGATATAGCTGAGAAAGTTTCTTAGTACCAAATGATGTATTCTCTAATGTCCTCTTCAGAAGTGACCAAGGATGACAGAAATGTAAGGAACTTCTGGAAAGTAAATCCAAGCCTAGCGGAGGATAATGAACTGGTGACCTACTCGCAGGGAGCAGAGCTAAGGTCTAATCTAGGGGAATTCCTTAGTCCCAGAATGGGGGGATCAGGAACATTTTCCCCATGGTATTTTAGAAGAAGTGAATGCTAATGCATAGTGGTAGTGGTGGAGGGAGTTTTTGTGTGTGTATTTATAGATTTCCAGATCAAGAGTAACCATATTAAAATCTGATGTATACAATAAGACACTGGATTTTGATCCTGATGGAAAAATTGGATAAGACTTTTGAGGGTCTAGGGCTGAGGGTGCACCTGTTTTGCTGTGGAACATGTGTAAATAATTCTAGCCAAAAAACTCTGATTTTATGTGACTAAATATCACATATTAAAGTTTTGCTTCTGGAAATGGTGAAGAAGCTTTTTATCAGACTATGTCTTCTCCAACAATTATAAATTTTAGGCAACGTATGAAAACACCCCAACTACCTGAAAGTACTGGAGGATGACCAAAAGCAGGTAGAAACTGAGGGTGGTAAACATTGAAAGAAGGGACTCACACTGGATGGGATTTACATTTATAAAACTTCTGCCTGAGTTCAAGAATACTAGAACTCAAAGGGGCAGTTTCACTGGCTTGAGGAATCAGTGGAAAGAATTTGGGGATATCTGACAACCTGAAAGTGAGAAAGGATCCCCAGAAAGGGTACAACCACAAAACAAGCAGTTTCATTCAAAGTTTTGGGTGTCTCTGAGGGAGCAAGTGCAGGGGAGTCCACAAAGGGTGGTGGTGGTGGAAAACAACAGCTGGAAAGCTGAAAATGAAATAAATTTCAGCTGCTGCTCTCTGCAAAAGAGGCAGAGCTGGAAATGTGGGTCCAGACAAGCTAAGGGCCTTCTAGAACAAAAATGAAACACTCTTCAGAAGGTAATAGAATCCAGTCCCTACAATGATTTATTTCCAATGTCATACATATTATAAAAACATTACCAAACATGTGAATGTTTACAGTAGCTTTATTCCCCAAATTAGAGACCCAAATACTGAGTAGCTAAGAAAGGAACCAAATTGAGGGGTCATTGTTACAGTGGGCCACTTCATCATGAAAAGGAATGAACCACTGATGTACACAACAGCCTGGATGAATCTCACATATCTTATGCTGATTGAAAGCAGATAAACATTAAAAAGTATATAATGCATGATCCCATGTACATGATAGGGTGTGAGAGAACTTGTTGCTCCATTGGAAAGGATATATTGAAGGAGTGTGGTGGTCAATATAACAAGTTAGCCTGCCACCATTTCATGGTTGCTGGCAGAAGACACAAAACTCGTGTGTCAGACAAAAAACTTTATTATGTACAGCACAATAGGTAGCAGGAGCTTCATGTTTGCCTTGGTTCCTCTCGACCCCTCAGTCTTATGGGCGTTATGAAGAGGAGCCCATCTGGATGCACACAGGAAGCAAGTTTGTGTCAGGACTGAAGAACACTGGCCTTAGGGAACCTAACTCTTATAAAGACAGTAAATTGGCTTGCCCTTTGGCCTGGAAGGAGAAACTATTATACTGGACAGTAAACAAACCTGCCCTTTGCTCCACAGGGAGACACTGTCTTTCAAGACTGTTCATTATATAAACATCCTTGAAAAGATATTCAGTGCCTCTGCTCCCAAGATGGGCAGACACAGAGAGATCCATGAAATAGTCTCCAACAGTGGGTTACATGTGTGTGCATTCATCAAAATTTACTGAATCTTATACTTAGGACGTGTACAATGCACCATAACTTTTGTCTCCAAAAACATAACAAAATCTCTACAAAAATATGAAAAGATAATTGATGTCAACAAACTAAGGATGATAGTGAGAGGGGAATTCTTTTGTTTTGGGGACTCCTTTAAAACTGACAGGTTTTGGAGGCGCCAGCCTGCTTTATTCAAGAGGTACCTAATCTGCTTACATATACTCTTCAAATCCCATTATAATTAGACCAAACTACATTAAGGCAAGGAAGGTACATTTCTTTTTTTCTTTTTCTTTCTTTCTTTCTTTTTGTGGTACTGGGGGTTGAACCCAGGGCCTCACGCTTGCATGCTCTGTAAGTGCTGGACCACTGAGCTGCACTCTCAGTCCATTTTCTTTTACTTTTTGAGACAGGGTCTTGCTAAGTTACGAAGAGTGCCTCTGGTCTGGAACTTGTGATCCTCCTGCCTCCGCCTCAAGAGCAGCCGGGATCACAGGTGTGAGCCACTGCGCCTGGGTTAGGAAGCTATATTTCATATTTTTCTCACTTTTGTGTCATTGGCACCCTGTACATATGTGCTTAGAACTTTGTGTTGAATAAACTTGTGCAACCAAGGTAAAAAAGGATCCCAAAGCCACTGAGCTATTATCCTTATCTTGACATCTCTAATCTTTTTCCTCTTGCTTTCACTTCCTCTCAGATATCCTTTCCTCACTTTTTCCTTCCACTTCACTGTCTCAAGGGGTCATATATGGAATAAAACTCTCTCTTCATTACCTGCTTTATTCATAGGACAAAAATTTTAATTCTTTGTTCTTAAAAAAAACAAGTGGTTGAATAAAACAGTGTGTAAACTTAGTGAGGCCATGAGTCATTTCCTGAGTGTGAATCCAGCTTATTTGCTATGTGTCCTGACAGGGGTCATTTCTAGGTGCTTCACAGTATAATTTCATGGAAATATTTATTTATTTACTCATTCATTCATTTATTTTTTGTGGTAGTTGCGGAGTGAACCCAGTGCCTTGCACTTACTTTGCAAGTGATCTACCACTGGGCTGCACCCCCAGCCTACTTTTTATTTTTTAAATTTTTAGTCAGAATCTTGCTAAATTATGAAGGCTGCTTCTGGCCTTAAACTTGTGATCTTCTTGACTCCGCTTCTTGAGTCAGTAGGACTATAGGTGTGCGCCACTGTGCCCAGCTTTACATAGAAATATTTAGATTGTTAAATGGGAAATTAGTTTTATAGTTCTAACTTAAAACAGGAATGATATTGCATGAATAACAAATGTTACCTATTCTTTAAAAATCATTGAGATTCATATGTGGACTGTAAGTTAGGCACTAACAGGACTGCACAAAACAAATAATAAAAACATAAAATTGAAATAGAAATTAGTAGGACTTTAAAAAAAGGCCTAATAAGACCTTAGTTTGTAAGATGGCATTTAAGCAAATATTAGGATATTTACAGGGAACATAGACTGTTTACAGAATCTCTGTTGTAGGAGACACGTATAAGAATCCTTTATACTATACCCAAATGGACAGAAATCTATTTTGTGCCTATTATGTGTAAGATGCATTATCTGGGTTGGAAGTTACAGAAATGAAACAGGCTCTGCTCACAAAATGCTGACAACTAATAGGGGAAACAATGTAAGACTTTAAAAAGTTATACATATTCACCAAGGAAAAATAGACAATAATGAAAAACAAATACCCATATGGCTTCTTTAAAAACCTCATTTTAAGTTAAAAAAATTATAAACCACACCATATACACTTTGGTGATCTGCTTGCTTTCGCTAAATAGTATGATTCCCATGTTATTTCATAGTTTTAGAAAGACTTATTACAGAATAATACTCAATTTGTGTGTGTGTTATGGTTTCTGTAATTTTGGAGCCATTGACAGCATAGTAGCTAACAGTATGAACAGATTAAGGCTGCCTGTATCTGAAGCCCACCTTCTCCATTTGATGGCTGTGTGACAGTCCTCTAGCCAGTGACTGTTTCAAGTTGCTGTTTTTGTTAGGTGCCTTTGAGTCAGGTTTGACTCATAGCGACCCTATTTACAACAGAACGAAATATTCCCTGATACTGTGCCATACATGGCACTTTGTCAGTGCTTCTCCGGTTTTTCAGTGGCCGATTGTTTCAGATTGTTCTGGGAGTGGGATGCCAGGTCCTTTTCCCATTTTATGTGGTGCTGGAGATTGAACCCAGGGCCTCAGAAAGCACAGAACAGCACTCTACCAATTGAACTAACACCCACCTGTTTTAAGTAAACCAGGCATAATCTAAATGGTTCATAGCATTTGCATGATCACAAGAACAGGCAAGTGGCTGGCCTGGGCAAACAGATCTCACCATAGTCCTATTAAGATATGCATTTTATAGACTTTTTTCCTAATGGGAACTACTCTTTCACCAAAGGATAAAAACTACTTGGCAATGGTGAACTGTTCTCTGAACATATTATCTGTCCTTTCTAATATTTTATTTAAATGTGTTTACGTGCATATTCATAGATGAAATAACAATTTTTGATTTTAGTACTGATTTTAATTGCCTTTTTGACGTTTTTGTCTTTTTTTTTTTTAGCTTTACTAACGATTATTACAACATCCCAACAGTGCTTTATTTTTTTAACATCGTGTTCTGCAGCTTCCTTAGTCCTTTTTACTCTGATGCCAAAGAGTCTGGCATTGGCGCAGGCCATGAGTTTTTGTCTTTTTGAGACAGTGTCTTGCTATGTAGCCTAGGCTGGCCTCACACTCCCCATCCTCTTGAGTGCTGGAATTGCAGGTATATGGCACAATGGCTGCTTCTAGGAACACCTTGTATATCTTTTGGTAAATATATGTACATATTTCTGTTGGATATATGCATAGAAGTGGAGTTGCTGAGTTGAGGGTATAAGTATATTCAACTTTAAAAGATACTGGGAAACATTTTCCAAAGTGATTGAGTCAATTTACAGTCCACCATAAGTTCCTATTGCATCACCCTCACAAACATTTAGTGTTGTCAATATTTTTTCTGTTTATATCAAGCTGTAGGTTTTTATTATTATTTTTCTTTGTAGTGCTGAGAGGTTGAACCTAGGGCTTTGTGCATACTCTGTAAACACTGTACCACTGAGCTGTACACCCAACCCCTTTAAAATTCTTTTTTTACTTTTAGATAGGAGCTCACTAAGTTAGGCAGGCTGTCTCTGGCCTCCAATTTGCCACCTCCTGCCTCAGCCTCCTCAGTCCCTGGGATTATAGGCATGCAACATTGCACCTGGCTTACTACAGTTCTAATGCACATTTCCTTGCTGACTAATATGGTTGGACACTTAAAATTTTGAGTTTTAAAAGATTTAAAAACTTACATTAACTGGAAAAGTAAAATAACATTTTAATGTATCATTACAAAAGGTAAGGAATTTACTCAATCTCCCCATCTTTTGCCAAAAGAAATGGCCATCATTTTTTGGCCTTCTTATGCAAAGTTCTGATTCAAATATTTTACATATTTATTTATTTTTCAATTAATCTAGATTTATCTAGGCCAAGTTCAGGGGAATTGTCAGACTATGGAGATTGCTTTTAGCTCTTTTACTGTCCACCCAAGTGCTGATGTAATATCCAGAAGGTGGTCAGAAACGTTAGACCTATTTCATTCTCCCAGGAAACCCTAGAAGTTCAATTAGATCTATGGTAGAAGAAGAATTAGATCTATGGAAGAAAAATCCTTGCAATAAAATTAAAGTTATCAGGACAAAGAAGCTGGAAAGAACACTTCTCCCCCCAGCTATAAGTATTGTAAGTATTCAAATCAGCTGATGTGCAGAAGCTAAGAGGTCTTTCTTCTGCAATTACTCTACCTTTATCATTCAGTATTATTCTTCTCATGAGAAATGGGATCTTCTATGCCCCTCTCCTCTGTCTAGGTGAATGTCAGCTGTGGGTTCCCTTGGCTCAGAAAAGTCTCCAAGGTAGTGCAGCTTTGGGGCAACTAGTTAAGAAAGGTAGAATGAAGCCTGTTCTGACACAACTCTCAGTAGCTGTCTCAAATTACTAGTGCAGACTTCTCATTCATAGTATTAAAATGTAAAGTTGCATCTTGTGTTACTCATGAGTTGCTGAAATAAGTCACTTTAAAAAATTTCATCCTTTACTGCTTTATTTAGTAGAATTTCCTTCTAGTTTCCAATATTCTAAGTTCCTATGATTGATAAGAACTTTTTTTCCAGTTTGATGTTTTCATGAGTATTTTTGTGAATCACTGGAAGAGTTACAAACACTGCTAATTCTTATCTTATGTTTTAGATTAGAAAACAGGACCAAAACAGCAACGGGGTACCATCTACAAAACCTGGTCTTAGGCAACTGAACACTAATAATATCTATAAGATCTAGTTGTTGTTGTTAGGTGCCCTCTAGTCAGTATCTGACTCATAGCAACCCTACGTACAACAGGCAAAACACTATTGTCAGTGCTTCTCTGCTATTCATAGGGTTTTCAATGGCTGATTGATTTTTGGGAGTGCATTGCCGGGTCTGTCTCCTAAGCCTACAGTACCTGGTGTTTCCAGGCAGTCTCCCATCCAAGTACTAAGCAGGCCCGACCCTGCTTAGCTTCCAACATCTGACGGGACTGGATGCCACAAGGCTATGGCTGCAGGCATAAGATCTAGAGGACATGTAAATTCCTATGCTCTACATACCTGAAGGCTGTTAAATAGTAGCTGTGTACTTTGGGCACATTGCCAATCTTTCAGGAGGATGTGTGTGTGTGAAATGTGTCTTTTGATTTACTATAGTAAAACAGGACTGGGTTGGGAGAAAAGACTACATCACAATATTCAGTATTAAGATCCTTATTGACTATCATTCCCAGATTTATGGTATAAGTGGCAAGAGATGACGACTGTTAGGAATTTCTGATGAAATAATTAAGCCAAGATGGTAACTAATGTTCAATGAACTCCTGGTAGGAGTTTGTGATGACAGAACAAAGGTTATCACTCTTAGTACAACCTTTTTTTTGGCCATTGTTGGTTCAATTGTGCTACTGCCAGAATAGGTTACCTGTCCAGTGCTCTCAGCATCCACCACAGATTCTTTCTAAAGTCAGTCTTATAAGCAAGAAATTGTGACATTCTTTTCCACCTTCTCCAAAATATCACAATGAAACTTATATTCTCTAAGTTACTAATGTACTAATGTGGAAAAAGAAGGAAGTCTTTTATGCCAATGGAGTAATAATAACATAGGAATGCAAAAGTCATGTCATAGGGCCCAAACACAAAACAATAGAAAAGTTTTATTGATAAAAATAGGAAAAAATAACTTATATACCACACCTTCTAGTAAATTAGTAGATGACTTTAATTCTTTCTATAGCATCAAAAAACCAAAAATAACAAATACCCCTAAAAACTCTGCTAGTGAATGCTATGACATATGTACTGCTAAAGTTGAAAAATTACCTTAATAAATGCACAAGAAAATCAGTTGCAACATCATTTACTCACAAATGGAGAATTCAAAGAAGATGGACTCAAAGGAGTTATCTCTGAGTATGCACTTAGGTTATCCTACTGTGCTCAATCTTTTTTCAATTTCTGTGGGAAATAGTACTTACCTTATCACACAGTTTCTGAGTGTTGCATCTCAAATATAAATACTTTTCCTAAAATAGACTCCCGATGTCATCCTTATACCACTTCTGCAGCAGTGTGGTCGAAAAGCAGTTTCTGTGGGTGCCACAATGGTAGCAGCCGTGGCCAACTTGCAGGTTACCTAACTCACATGGACCCTGACATTTCAATACAGGCTTCAATTCATATATGACAACCACAGAACTCCCTTTTTCTGTGATAACCACTCAGATGGATTTTCACAGGGCCTGGTAAGTTTCTTAAAATATAGCTGTATTTTCTCCTAAGGACAAAAAGACATCCTCAGGAGAAAAAGCAGCTCATTCCATTTGCTCAGCTCAAAGCATGATTACTGTAATGAATGAACTGGAACTTTATACTTCAGTATTTTTGATTCTCTAGCAGTACCATACCTTCAGTTCCCAGGATCCATGTGCTCGAGTTACTGTTTCTAGAAAAGGAAATAATGCAATCCATTTATTAGAATCCAGGTATTAAAATGGAACTTGTTACCTAATAAGGATGATTTTTATGTTTTCCTTCTTTACTATAATCATATGTAAAAATAACTGCTAAGATTTTTAACAGAGCTTCTGTATGAAGTGTTGAAGAAATAGTGCCTGTGTATGGCTATACCTCTCAGTGCAGACAATTCATATTCACTAATATTAAATTAAGGAAAGAGCAGATACTTAATTTTTAAAAATGTCCAAGGTAGAAAGACTTGGAAATATAGTCAGATGTGGTGGCATACACCTGTAATGCCAGCACTCAGGCGCTTGAGGCAGGAGGATCACCATGAGTTTTAGGCCAACCTGGGCTACATAGAGTCCCATGACAAGTTCAGCTACAGAGTGAGATTCTGCTTCATAAAAAAAGAAAGAAAGAAACAGAGAGTGGGGGAAGAGGGGGAGGGGAAAGAAGGGGAAGGTAGTAGGGAGAGAGAGAGAGAGGGAGAGAGAAAACGAGGAAGGGAGGGATGGGAAGGAAAGGGAAGGAAGGCAGGCAGGCAGGCAGGCAGGCAGGCAGGCAAACAGGGCTTGGAGACAACTTCTGAACTGCTCAGTGTTTTGCAACATTCTAATCTAGAGTCCAACATAAGGAATCTCTTTAGGCCAGTATATTGCAAAGTAAATGCCAATGCCACGGTTCAGAATCACTTAAGCTTCTTGAAAATCCACACCAAACATGCAGAATCAGTACATCTATATTTTAAGCAAAGAGCTAAGGTGATTCTTAGGGACACTAAACTTAAGAAGCTTTGCTTCAGATGATACAAATTCCATCATTTCAGGCTTAGCACCTTCAATAATTTTGGAATGCTGGACTTCATTATTTTTGACTGACAGTGTATCACCATCTAGTGGTAAAAATCTTATTTCTATATTTTTATGGCTTTGTTAATGTTGAGTAAGATCCTAATTAAAATACTTTGGAACAAAATTCAGAGAAAGTTAAAATGTTAGAGTAATAATTTGCTTGATATCATTAACTTTTTATGTAGGGTGAGATGAAACCCGTGGAACTAATAATATCAAGCATTTTTAAAATGTATTTGACTATGAAATGCTTTTTCTGATATTTCAAGGAACATAGGTTGGGACGTGATGCTTTAGAAGCAACAAATTTGGTAGTTGCTTTTAGCACCTGTAACCTACCATACAAGACCTGAGTTCAAGAATTTACAGGAAATTTTTGACCAGGCTTTATTTTAAATGTCATTTATAACCACATATTTGATTTGTATTACCTATCATTCTAAATTTTTAAGAATATGTGATAAAACCCTATATGTTGACAGTTTTAATAGTTGACATTTGCTGAGTATCTAAATATTCGTGATTTTATACCTAAACTGCATCTGAGAAGTACACATTTAGATGAAGATATAAGCATTAGATGAAAAATGCTACTCTTTAGGCTCTAAAATTTCCTCATTTTAAGAAAGATACAACATTCTTGCTTTTGAAAATAAAGTTTTAGGGATCAGCAGTTAGGATAGGAAAGCAGGACTAAGGCTAAATGACTGAGAAGATTTAAGATGAAATGCACATTGAAGCCAAAGTAGGCACTGTTGACAAAGATATGCCACTGGGAAAGAAAACAGAACAGACATCTGCGCTGAAAAGGCAAAGTGCTCCCTAGGTAGAGGTATCATTTAACTCTCTTCAGAATTTAGAAGAAGGACTCAAGGAAATAAACCTAGATAAGGCATCCTATTGACTCCACAACTATTTGCCAGAAATGGCTGCCTGACCTTAAACGGTCAGACAGAATGGAAAAACTAGAATCAATGAATCTAAACAGAAAAAATGGAGGGTAGGAAGGTATATGACAGCTACCATGTGAGAGATTCAACTTTTATGTGGCCCAGTGAAGAAAAACAAATAGATGAAAATCAGATTTTATCTCAATTATAAGGATTAAGCAAAGGTGCAATGGATTTAAGGAGGTAGATGGCACCTTTTCTATAATTAAAAATATTATCAATGCATGGTTTAACCATCTGCACAGGAATATCTTTGAGAGAATTCAAGTTATTACTAGAGTGGTAGATAACCTGTAAGGCAAAATGAATTCCAATCTATAAAAGCTGAGTATGTGTCCAGCAAATGAGTTTTGGTGGAATAAATTTATCTGTTGATAATGAATCCTCAATTCTCTTTCACTTAGATTTTTCATTTCTAAAGACAACACTTGCCTTCTTTTTAAAATATGCCCTCTGGCCCACAGAAAGGTACTTGATTCAATTCTTGTTCAATTAAATCTTGCCTGGGAAGGCTAAAAATTTTCATATCTAAATTTACTAAGATTACTGATTTAAAAAAAGGATTTCAATTTTTCAATGGAGAAATGTCCAAGTATGAAAAACTCTATTATGCTAACTGAATTTAGTCTTTTATTATTTTTATTTTAACTTAGGATATGAGAGGCATGATGAGGAGGTAATTAAGTGATTTTAGCAACTGTATATCATTTTTAATATCTTTTTTAAAAGTGCCAACTTCTTGATTTAGATATAGCTTTTTGATATATTATCATTCACTTTAAGAGATGTTAAGTTTTTTTATTTTTAAAAATACAGAGAAGGTGCCTAATATTTAATCTTTAACTTCAAAGTGACTATACCTTTATCACAGTCCGTTTTGGAAACTACTCACATATTTTTGGAGTGGCTATTATATTTCTGTATTTGTAAAGGGAAAAATGTCCATACCCCTAAAGCCACTAACATTTTTAAAACTTACTGTCAACAATAACTTTTGATTTTTTATCACTATTGCTTTATAATCTTAAACAATCTTTATAAAATTATCAACAGATTTTGATATAACTATCAATATACAGCATAAAAATATTTTTAGTGATACATCTCTTGGCTCTTGCTCTTATAATAAGTATAAATAGTCTGCATGGTAGACTGAAGAGCTATTGCCATATTTTATTGAATATAAGATGCAATTGATTGAAAGGAGCGCTTTTATATTTGGTTATGAAAGAGGTTGTCAATTACACCACGGTACACAATTGGTATCAAAATGTTTCCACTTTCAGAGATGTTAAAATGTGAAAAAATATGCATCTCAAAATCAATGAAATATGTCATTTAGTCAAATTCTAAACACTGTCTATTAAAATTTTTCACTCATCTTTCACATAAATAAGTCATGATTTAGTTAAGCAAAAAAACTTTATTTCTGCTACACATAACAACATTGCTCTAAGAAAACTTTATTTCTGCTATACACAACAACATAGTGCTCTTAGAAATGATGTTTCTATTATATTAGTTTTAGCATTAAGACATGGATTTAAAAACACATGTCAGCAATCCCTGATTCCAAGACAAAACAATGTTGTGCAGACTATCAGACATATGAAAAAAAAAAGCTGTCAACTGTCCACAGGGAGTGCGTCCAGTCACATTTTCAGTCAGTCAGCTGAGGATTATGTCATTATTTAGTCTTTGTTCTGTAGAAAGAACACAACACAAGTATGAAAATCATCATCACCTGCAAGGAAATAGCTGTTGTATATAATATTCCTAAAATGTTAAGTATTGTTCTTTTATGTCAGTACAACCAATTTTATTTGTATAATCTCAGATGCCCCCAAATAAACAAAACCAAACTTACTCAGAAGGATGATGCAAGCAGGTACTGAATTTCTAGAGGGAAAATGCTGTGAATTAATACAAAATTAGATGCTCTGAAAAACTAAAATTTCTATTTTCCTCAAATAGAAAGAGAAATATATTATGCACATCAGATTCATCTCAAAATAGAACTTGACTTCCAACATTATATTCTTAGACTAGTTTTTTCCTTCTATTTGGTAGGGGTGGCAAGCAGTCTACCACTGAACTATACCCCAAGCCCTGTAGCTAATTTATCCCATGCAAATTACCGTTATGAACTAATCTGACCCTACTTTATCTTTGCCTTGAATATTTGTAACAGTTCAATAAAGGAAAATGACATATTTATATTTTCATGACTATCCATGCTGAAGAATGTGCAATTCCTTTAATGTAGGAAACTGGATGAATGTACATCACTGTTAAGGGAAAAACATGGTAATTAGCTGAGTTCTCATGGTAGCAGATGGTCACAAGAGTTCTGTACCATTAAACTTACAGTTTCTGATCATTTTGATGTCATTATTTTGGAGGAGATGACATCTCAAAGGTTTCATTAAAGCCATAAATGCAAGACTTTTAGCTCACATTTGCAAAGCTTTTCTTTCATTTTACAAAAAGTTTTGCTGTCTCATTGTCTCTCAATAACCCTATGAAAAGAATTGAACCTCAGAAAAGTTAAGAAATCTGCCCAGCTACAACAAGTATCAGGGTTGGAATTCTTCTGATCTTAAGCCATATTTTCTCTCCTCTGTATACCTGTTCTCTATCTGTGTGTCTGTCTGTCTCTCTCTCTTTTTCTCTGCCCTGCTAAGGTCTCTGTATGTACCCCAGGCTTGAAGTTATGATCCTCCTGCTTCAGCCTCCCAAGTGCTGGGATTGCAGGATAACATTCTCTTTAAAATGTAAATCACTAGGAGAGGCTCAATCATTAGAGTAATTTGTATATTTTTCCAAACTAATAAGTCAGTATTATAGTCCTTTTTAAGGTCAAAGATTCACTGAACAAAAGCAATACTTGTTACCTATATATTAATATTTTATATATTAATATATTTATATTATATATAAATATATTAATATTTTAATATATAGGTAACAGGAATAAATGAAATTTTTGCAAACTTTTAGACGATAGCTTATCTAAACTGAATTCAGTTAAGATTTTATTCATAAACAGGAAAAACTGCTTGCTAATTCTTTTTCACTGGCAATTTAATATTTGTGGATTAAATCCATAACACTGCATGGTGTCAAAATAGTGTGCTTTTTCATTAAACATATAAAATCATTTTAAAAGTATGATTATTCATAATGGGCCCAGTGAGTACTTTCTATTGCCAACTGCCTTCTATGAAGGAGGAACTAACCACTTTTCTATGATAAGAAGGTCATCACCACCAAGGCCTGAGATGATTCATGCTGACACTTGTTAGCTCATATGATTGATCAGAAAGAAAACCTTAGGAGAGAAAAGAAATGATTTCAAGACAGTAACTTCAAAGTGGATTCATTTGACGTGTATTAGACATGGGAGGCCGATGTGTATGGAAAAGAGAAGTCCAGTTTCCACAGAAACTCAGAATTCATTTATAGAATAAAACAGTCTAACTTTAAAGAATGTTTCCCTAACCACTGGGCATGGTGGTGCATGCCTGTAATCCCAGCGGCTTGGGAGGTGGAGGCAGGAGGATCGAAAGTTCGAGACCAGAGGCAGTCTGCGTCACTTAGTGAGACCCTGTCTCAAAAAGTAAAAAAATGGGCTGGGGGTGCAGCTCAGTGGTCCAGTACTTGCAGAGCATGCAAGCGCGAGGTCCTGGGTTCAACCCCCAGTACCACAAACAAACAAACAAACAAAAAAACAAGAACGTTTCCCTAAACCACGCAGATATAACCTGTCACAGAAAAAGAATAAAGTTTAATTTTTGAAAGCTAATAAATAGGAAAAAGAATTCACATGTATGCATGTATCAGTATTTATAATAAACAAAGGTTTTTAGTAAATGATCAGGGATTTTTAAAAAATATATATGCACACAAAAGTAGTTTCTTTTTTTTCCCCAAGGTATAAAAATATGGACGCTTCACGAATTTGCATGTCATCCATGCGCAGGGGCCATGCTAATTTTTGTGTTGTTCCAATTTTTGTATATATGTTGCTGAAGTGAGCACCAAAAATAGTTTCTTAATGCATACTTTTTATGCATAAACTCACAAATTTAAGTCCACAAGGACATCAACATTTAGGTTCAAAAAGTCCAAAAAAGACATATTATTTGATAGTGCTTTTTAGATATTTCGTTAGTGAGAAGTTAAAACATTTTTCATAAAGACTTAAAAATTGTCTCAATTCATAATTCAAGACAGCAATTCTTCAAGATAAAATCTTTACAAGCATTTCAAATTTAATGTTTATGTAAACACATAGTAAAAAGCCTAACTCTTAAAATCTAAGAAATTCATAAATGAAAAATAATTATTTAATTTTCTAAACTGAAATCTGATTTTTATAGAAGAGTAAAAATATTCTTCCAATATATGTCAAAAACATTTTTAAGTTTAAATAGTTTAAGTTTTAAAAATATATTATAAAAAATCCTGGCTCAGCGCTGGGTATGGTGGCGCACCCCTGTAATCCCAGCGGCTTGAGAGGTGGAGGCAGGAGGATCGCAAGTTCGAGACCAGAGGCAGGCTCCATAACTTAGTGAGACCCTATCTCAAAAAAGTACAAGAAAAAAAAAAAAGGGTTGGGGGCACAGCTCAGTGGTCCAGTATTTGCAAAGCATGCAGGCGTGAGGCCCTGGGTTCAACCCCCAGTACCGCAAAAAAAAAAAAAAAAAAAAAAATTTCTGGCTTTATCAGCAGAGTTTTAAGCCATACTTTTAATTAACTTCTAAATCCCTTCAAAGAAAAATCCATAATTAAAGTACATTTATCTATACTTATCTATTCCTTTAGCTAGCTGTATTATTTAGCTAATGTGTTTTAAATTCAGATTAAGAAATACATTTAGCCATAAAGCTCCATAAACTTTGTGGGCTGATGAAAGTGTAGCCAGAAGTGATGTAATGGATGCATAATGATGCATAATAGAATAAGCCAATGCTGTATTACTTTGTATCCCACTATCATTTACTAATAAAGGGAGAAAAAAAAAAGAAGTACTTACTCAAGAATCAGTACGTTCTTTGCCGTTTGTTAGATTCTTCTCTTGGAGAATCTGCCAGCATAACTTTAAGTCTGACTCCATTCAGAATCTTCCCATGTAAAGTAGCGATGGCATCATTGGCGCTCATTCTATCTGCATACTTGGCATACCCCACATTTTTTCCTGACACAAGGTAAACTTCGATCAGGTTACCAAAGCGACTGAAACAAAGTAAAAAAAATCAACTGAAACAGATAAAAACTACTGCTGAGTTCTAAAATGTGGGGTCCAATTTTGACTATTTTTTTCATCCTTCTATCTATATCCAGTATACAATTCATGCCAATCCTACTCCATTAGCAGCATCTCACTCAACTAATTTCTATCCATTCTCACTTCAATTTCTTCCTTCATATCATCCTTTTCTTTAGATAACTCTTAATACTTTCTTCACTAGTCTCCTTGCCCTGGGGCTTGTCCCTTTCCAATCTATTCTCTACTCTGTCTCCTAGGTGATCTTTCTAAAACAAAATATGACCATTTACTCCCTAAAAATCCCAACAGCTCCTTATTGGCTCCAAGGTTAAGGACAAACTCTTATAATAGCTTTTGGGAATGGTCATTAGCTCTTTAGCTTCATATTCCCTCAGAATCTGTCAAAAGTCTATATTCTAATGATCTTCTATCACATTCTTTTTAGCAGAAAAATACTACCCACATCCGCAACTTCTTCCTGTGGCAAAATTATTTTTATCCTGCAGGTCCCTCATAGCCCTTGCTTCTTTCAAGGAGCCTGCTCAGAGTTTCTGTGGGAGGGCCCCCTCCCATGTATTTCATGCAACCCTCATCCCAGCACCAGTCTCACTCACTAGGTTATAATTTCCTATTTGTTTCCTACATGAGATTAGTTTTAAGAGGACAAGGACTATAAGTCTTGTTAGCATAATATAATTTTTGTTTATATATGATCTCTAGCACTTAGCATGCCTGCAGCGTAGCCCTGTGGCATCCGATCCTGTCAGATCTCGGAAGCTAAGCAGGGTCGGGCCTGGTTAGTACCTGGATGGGAGACCGCCTGGGAACACCAGATGCTGTAGGCTTGGGAGAAGGACCTGGCAACCCCCTTCCAAAAATCAATCTGCCATTGAAAACCCTATGAACAGCATAGAAGCACTGAAAATAGTATTTCCCCTGTTGTATAGAGGGTCACTATGAGTCAGATACCGACTCGACGGCACCTAACAACAACAACAACAACAAGCACTTAGCATGGTGCATGCCCTGCACAGAAAGGCAGCTCAAGAAAAAAACCAAAATGAATCAGTTAAATAAAGGTCAAAATACCTGAATCACATGCCTGATATTTTATGTTCTTTAACAAGCTTCCTATCTAGCTGCTTAACTTAATAGCATTCTTGTAAGGCAAACAGGAAAACAACCAAAAAGAAAAAGGTATGATAGAGGAGTTACATTAAAAATATAAAAATAGATAATACTCTTCCTTCCTTATATATTCTTTCCTACAATCAACTGTTTACTCAATGTGATTACATAATCCTTAGGATCCAATATAACATTGACAAAATGAAAATGCCTTGTAACTACTGTTCATATGAACTACAACTATGTAGAAAAAGATATGTGGAAAGAATTCTAGTGGACAGGTCTATGTAGATATATTTTCTATCAAGAGATAAATGATTTGTCCATTCTATGCATGCAAAAACCAATCCTACATGCTTGATGTCTTCCAAACAAAATAATAGGAAGTTCTTTGTAAAGACTTAGGATGTATTATTAGTAAAGACGGCAATGATCATAAATTGAAAGGATTAAAATAAAGAGTCTTTAAAAACAGAGAACAAGTCATCCCTACCTAGTAGGTATTAGATAAAGTAAGTTTTAAGATTGTGAGAATGTTGACGTTACTTGTGTAAATAAATTATACTAAAAAAATGTAACATTGTAGACTCTTACCAGAATATGTCCTCTAATACATCTAAAGGTAAAGGATGAGGATTAAACACGATAAAAAGTCTTTCTTTCACAGGAGTTTCAGGAGGGGCTTTTTTTTTGCATGATGGAAGTATAACATCTGTTTGGATTTGAGGCAACTGTGATCCAGAACTTCCTCCAAATTGCTGCTGAAGAGTTAGGTACGGAATCAGAAAAAGAAAATTTGCACTTCAGAGACTTTTAGTTAAGAGCTGAAGATGTATCAAGACACCTATATGGTTTTCTCCTATGCCTCTGAACATGCTCTTACTTATGTAACAAACAAAGGTATTTGTTTTGTACTCTGCTGATTGCATTATAAAGATTAAATTCTTATCTACTTACTAGAAATTGCTGCTGATTTGGGTTATTCCACACCATTGATGCAAGCTGTGCAGCTACCATCTGTGTTGCCATTTTTCTAAGGAGACTGGAGACAATAACTGATAATTTACAGAAAACTATAAATTTTTAACAGTAACTTGTTTTGTGTGACTTCTTCACCTGTGAAGTCAACTGGTTTTTATTTTTATTCTTCAAGTCACAGTCAGGTACACATAAAGCTTGGCTTTAGACACTACTGGAATGGTACTTACTCTGTTGCATTACTCCCATCATCAATGAAGGAAACACCTATCCGATTTCCAGGAGGGTACTGAAATCCATGTAACTTGTATTTTGCATAAATAGCTGATGCTACATTAAAATACTGAACCACTCCATGTCCTAAAATAGAGAATATAGAGAAATGAAAAGGAAAGCAGATTAAGTTCCTCAGGGGTGTGTTATAATGTATCTCAAAGGTAAAACAAAATGGAATCCCAAGTATTACCCAATAGTAAAGAGAGAATTAGAAAGCACAGTTTTGTTAAATATGTGTGCAACACTGTATTTCTAGAAAGTAAAGGATAGATCAGATTTTGCTTAAAAATATGAACATGATATTTTAATGAAAATGGAATATTAGCATATGTTCTGCCTAATGAATTTAATTTTTAGGATATTAGCAGCTGCTATTGCTCTCCTCCTTGTTGTCATCATCTTCTTCTTTTCTTCTTCTTTTGGAGACAGGGTCTCACTTTGTAGCCCAGGATGGCCTTGGATTTGTGATCCTCCTGCCTTTGCATCCTGAGTGTTGGGATTACAGGTATGTACCACCATAACTGGTTGGCTTTTGTTTTCCTTTTTTTTTTTCTTTTTTTTGTTCATGCTAGGCAAAGTGTCCTACCACTGAGCCATACCCCTGGCCCTCTTTTTATTTTGTTTTTTAATTTTGAGACAGAGTCTTGGTAAACAGCGCACATGGCCTCTGGCCTTCAATGCACAATCTTCCTGCCTCAGCCTCCTGAGCAGTTGCAATTACAAGCATGTGCCACAGTGCCTGTCTCCAGCTTGGCTTTTCTTATATATCAATATACCTAAATCTTCAATTTTTATTGTTTGAAATTTATTTTTATTTTTTGAAATTTAAAAATTATTATACTGTTATTTTATTATATTATTATATTACAAATATTATATGTCATGTTATACTATTTACTGGGTAGGAAATGAAATGAGAAGTAGAATATGGAAAAAATATATACTCAGCTATCTATCGCAGTAGACAGAAAAAAAGTGATATGTATGAAAAACAAGAGGTAAGTAACAGCATTTTCAGACTAGAAGTCACCAATTTCATGTTCCTTTGAAGAAACTGAAGAAATTTCAGGTAAGGGGATAAATTTCAGTTCAAGAGGGTAATTTTGAAGGAAGAGACAATTTTATACTAGAGGCCTTATATGGAGCACCTAGGAACTTGAGACATAACCAAAAAGTTTTCATGATATATCTGTATTATAACCCACTTTGGGACAATATACTTAATATTTTATGTTCCTCTCTAAACCCAAGCATCCAATATTTTAATGAAATTAAAACACAGCCGGGTGCAGTGGCCCATGCCTGTAATCCCAGCAACTAGGCAGGCAGAGGCAGGAGGATCGCAAGTTCGAGACCAGAGGCAGTCTGTGTAATTTAGCCAGACCTTGTCCCCCCAAAAAAAAAAAAAAGAGCTGGGGGTGCAGCTCAGTGGTATGGCACTTGAAAAGCATGCAAGTGCGAGGCCCTGGGTTCAACCCCCAGTACTTCCAAAAAAAAGAAAAAAAGAAAGAAAGAAAAAGAAATTAAAACACAGAAATCAAATGACCACAAAAAAATTAATTCAAATAGGATTCTAAAAGGTGCTCCAGTGACACACATTTATCAGATACATCCAGAGAAGGTAGAAGAACAAATACATTTCAAGATTCCAGATAAATGATGGAGGATGGAGCACAAAATTGCACACAAATATAACAACAAATGTGCCAGAAAATATAATATGTGTACCTAGGAGTCTTAGAACAGAGAATGATAGCATTAAGATTGGGTTAAGGTGGCCCAAAGTAGGTTCAGATGGACAGCTGTGCTAAAAGACCAGTGTTGGGTTGGTCGATAGTAAGAATGTGGAGGTGTCTGTGTGAAGGGTTGGGGGCACCTCAGGCCTGTCAGCCCATAAGCCTAGACTCATACAGGTATACCTAGTTTGGAAGAGATGCCAAGTATGATTTCTTCATATTACTCTTCACTTACAATTCTTTAAAAAGCAAACAAAATTTAGATTTATTGAGTGTCCATTATATGCCAGGACTTGTATTAGGTGTTTTACATACATTATTTCTAATTCTGATCTAACTCTGGCAAGCTATTAATAATCCCATCCCCTCTTTTTCATTTTTATTTTTTTGAGACAGTGTCTTGCTCTATAGCCCAGGTTGTTCTCAAATTGAAAGTCCTCTTGCTTCAGTCTCCTTAATGCTGGGATAATAATCCTATTTTACAGATGAGGAAAGGAGAGGCTCACAGAGGTTAAGCAATTTGTCAAGGTCTCAAAACTAAATGCTAGTGCTGAGATTTGCAACTGAGTCTAATGACAAATGGAATGCCAAACATTTTCTATTATGCCACAATGCCTTCATTAGCAAAAAGCCTTAACAAAAACCAAAAACTCAACACACAAGAAAGAATTAACACTAGATAATGCTTCTAATCAATTATCTACCTAACAAGTTCAAATGGCTGACATTACATCCTTGCTTCTATTGGCAATTAGAAAAAAGTACAGTGAGAAGTAGGGCTTGCAAGATGCTTGAAATGAGGGGAACGAGTTTTATTTAGAGGTAAAAAGTTTAAGAAAAGAGATGAAGGGATGAGTGAAAAGGAATCTTTGAGTTTTGTAACTATGCCTAGCATTATTCCAAAGAGTATAAACACAGACCCTGTATTGAGGTATTTTTAATGCACAATTGGAAACAGAGAATGTTCTCCTTCAGCTGTGCACAATGGCACATGCCTGTAATCCTAGCAACTTCAGAGATGGAGGTAGGAGGATGGCAAATTTGAGGGCAATGCAGCCTACTTAACTTAGCAAGTCCCTGTCAAAAAATAAAAAGTAAAAAAATGGGCTGGGGGTGCAGCTAAGGAGTAAAATGCTTGCAAAGCATACATGAGGCCCTGGGTTCCCCTCCCTAGTACTGAAGGAAAAATAGGAAAAGAATGCTCTATTTTGAAACAGTTAAAGTATTTTTTAAAAAGTGAATGACTGTATAAAGAGATATATTCCTAGGGACTTTTAAATTAGGGAATCATTGGATTTTAAAGTATAGAGTAGAGAAAAAGAAAACATAAAACTCCTGTCACACAAATAGTATCTAATATAAAAAATGCAATTGGAGAAAAGCCATTTTAACAAAACACAGTATACTTAAAAAGAACATGGACATTACTTTACCATAATTTGAGTAAGGATCTCGTTGAACTTCACAATACTCCAGTCCTGGTACTATATCAAAAACACTGAAAAGTTGCTCCTCAGTGAAAGGAACTCTTGATACAACTGACAGGCGTTTGGAGATGGCTTCTTGGCCTCTGTTGTCATTCTTGTCAAAACTTGAAAATTCAGATTGTTGTTCTCCAACTATACCCCCCCCAAAAAAAAAAGAAAGAAAAGAAAAAAAGAAAAGTGAATCTTTAAATTGCTATACATTAAAAAATTCATGTAACATTTTTTACAGAAAATATAAAAGACATAAGATTTTATACTATTGTTGTTAGGTGCTGTCAAGTCGGGTCTGACTTATGGTGACCCTATGTACATTTTATATAGAAAATAAAAAGTCCATTGCACTGAATGAAGACACTAGTTTGCAGTATGGTTTTTGTCATTAGCTCTACCTGAGGGGATCAACAACAAGAAAGCAGACAATTCTCCCTGTTCCTCTATCTTCAATACAGATATACAAGCAGAAATGCCGAGCTTCATTTCATAGTAGTATGTAAAACTGAAAAATACGGCTAGTATTTTACCTGAAATTTTATGCCAATAACACTCATAGACCTTACTTCTATTGCTCATTTTTCCCTTTATAGCTTCCACTTTTATCATTCTTCTCCTTTTTATTGCTCTAATTTCATAGTAGCAGTAGTTTTGAGGTGAAATTTTAGGACTTATACTGAGGGACTGTCTGTATACATATTTTTTTACTATTTGGTCAGCTGCACAAAGGTAGAAGTTCATCCAAAAAAATAGCAGTGATACAGTTTCATAGGTAAATAAAACTATAATTGGAAATAAGTTAAACACAGTAAGTGTTAAGTATTAAGGGTATTTGAAGTCATGACCAACATGTTAGAAAAGAAGAGCTATATTTAAGATTTTTATTCATTAGGTGGGATTTACAGACTGCTGATAAAAGAGATTTAAAATTCAAATTAGATTACATATACCTCATATACTATTAAAGTAAAAGTAGTCCACTTACCAAATGGAAACATATTTACTCTAGGTTCATGTCCCAAAGCCTCTTGCCTCATATTACTATAATAATCTTGCTCTGAGGATTCAGATGCTTTATTTTTAGGTTCAGCCAAGATTGCCCTAAAACCTGAATAAGAAAATCCATTAATTTCAAGTTTCATACCAAACTTAACATACTGACAAATCAATTTGATTGCCAGTCCCTGACTTAGCTTATATTATCATTATTCCTTCATCCAGTTTCTTTAACAGCAAACTCCTACTGGGTGGCTTCACATTTAACCTGTGACCAAGATTCTTTTTCTGAAATCACTTAGAGTATGGTTATCTTTCACTCTCACTGCTCTATCTCTGTTTTTATTTTAGATCCTCTTCAATTAATCCCTTTAATTGTTCTCCTTGTTTCTGCATCAAGGATTCTTAATTAAGAGTCTAAGGATGAGCTTTAAAAAATGGGAAAGTAGCTGGGTACAGTGGCAGATACCTGTAATCCCAGCTACTTGGAAACCTGAGGCAGGAAGATTACAAGTTCAAGACCTGCGTGGGCTACATAGCAAGTTCAAGGCCAGCCTGGGCAACTTAGTGAGACCCAGTCTCCAAAAGTGAGAAAGAGCTGTAGCATAGCTCACTTTCTAGAGTGCAAGGCCCTGAGTTCAGATACAGTCTCACAAAAAAAGAAAAAAGGTGGGAAGATTCCATGAACTTTCTGAAACTTTTAAACAAAATGTTTATACCTATGTACACATGGCCTGCAGCTGTAGCCCTGTGGCATCAGATCCCGTCAGATCTTGGAAGCTAAGCAGGGTTGGGCCTGGTTAGTACCTGGATGGGAGACCGCCTGGGAACACCAGAAGCTGTAGGCTTGGGAGAAGGACCTGGCAACCCCCTCCCAAAAATCAATCTGCCACTGAAAACCCGATGAACAGCAAAGAAGCACTGACAATAGTGTTTCCCCTGTTGTACAGAGGGTCTCTATGAGTCGGAGACCGACTAGACGGCACCTAACAACAACATGTACACATGGGTGTATTTTTAAGGGCTCATAGCTTTCATGATATTATGCAGTGGCTTCAAATAGGATAAAACCAGGTGGTTTGAATTCTTTCTGTGGAAAGCCACCCTTAGTCCCGTGGTTAGCTCAATTGTTCTAAATGCCTTATTTTAAACAATCTACAAGAGGATCCTAATATAAACTAAGCTTGAACTTTCCATGACCTTTCATATATGGTTCCAATGTACCTAGTTAACTTTGTCTCATAATTTTTCAGCAGGAATATTGTGCTGTACAGAGACATTGACTTTCATAACATTAAGTATAAGATATGTTTAATCTTGGCTCTGTGCCTTTGATAACACTGCTCTTATCTTTTGTGCTGCCTACTTGATAGCAGATACAAGTCCTACCTCCTTTGGATACATTCTTGTGCTCATTCACTGCAATTGCTGTTCACATTGACTGACTACACCATGTACTTCTGAACTTTTTTTTTTTTTAATTTGGCATATTCTTATTGAGTGTACTATATATAGCAGTTCCTTTGGTAGAGATCTCAATATATCTTTATTGAGAGCCTGTTACTATATAAGGTATTTGGGGTGATGAAAAGACAATTCTTGCTTTCAATCAGCCTTTAAAATTTGTCCATATTAATCTTTATGTCTGGCTTATTAAGTCTTGGCTGTCCAATACAGATTTAAAATCTTTACATGCCAAGACTGCTATATATTTCACTTATATCCCTCTACTTAGCATATTGGTGTGTACACTATGGGTACACTAAGGCTAGCTGAATGAGATTTAGAAGGATCTAAGAAGAAAATTTAGGTGTGGATCTTAAAAGTACTTAGGATTTTACTGATTAATGGTAATTCTTTCCTGTATATATAGATTTTCATACCCTAAAGCTCAGTATTTTATTCCACTTATTTCTAAAAGTCAATGTGATTATAAGTATGATGACAAAGAATAGTCCTCTTGGCTCCTTTAAACTTCTTATTTATTCTGTATACTAGTATAAGCGGAAGATCCCATTACCATCACTAGCTTGAAGTTAATACTACCTATAGTTAATTACCTATGATAGCAAACCTTATAAATCCTATGCTTAACTTATATGTCTAATTAGTATATTAAATTCTATTTTAGGATTTATGTCAAATATGAGCAAATATAAAGAAAAAGACTTGTCAGACATGGTAGCACATGCCTGTAACCCCAGCACTTGAAAGCTTAAGGCAAGAGGAATGAGAGTTCAAGGCCATCTTGGGCTATATAACAAGGCCTTGTCTAAAATACAAAACAAACAAATACAAAAACAAACAAATAAAAAAAGATTTTAAAAAACTGAAAGGGTAAATCAATTTTTTAATGCAAATGCTAAATTATTTTTAAAAACCAAAATTCTATCCAAATAATTACCAAAGTATGCATGTCCCTTACTATCTTAGTGTAGTCACTCGTATTTCTCTTCAAGACAGTACTTCAATGAATGCCTAATCACAGCCTCAAAATATTTTTCTTTGTTGGATTATATATATTTAAACATCCACTACTAAGATTAAATTAGCATTTATGGTTATTAGCAAAATCCAGTGGTAGAGTCAGTTATTTGGAATAATCAGAATTTTTAAAAAAGTCTTTTAACAATGTTTAAAAAACATTCTTACTTCGATCACAGTTTTCTATTGCTTGGGCAGCTTGTGATGGTTTTAAATATCGTACATAGCCCAAACCTTTACTTTCTCCAGTGACTTTATTCTTAATAATGCTGCAATACTCGATATCTCCATATACCTATAAGAGTTAAAAGAAATGATCTTAGGGGACTAAAAATTAATAATTGAACAGATTATTTCAGAACTAACTTAAAATCTATGTTCATTTGTGCCTCTTGCATGCAAACAGAGATCCTTCAAGAATACATGGATATTTTGTACTGCTTATTTCAAAAAGAAGCTGGGCCTTAGAGAAATCAAATAACTTGCCTAAGTGACCGTGGAACTAACTCTCATAGAGAAAGAACTTGTACCTGGTCTGGATAGTTCCAAAGTCTTGTTCAATAGTGGTTAAGGGTTGGCACTCTGGAATTGGACTTCAGAGATTCAAATCCTGACTCAGTCACTTATTAATTATCCTCTCTATGGCTCTTTATCTGTTAAATGTGACTAATAGCAGTACCTACCTCATTGGGTTGTTTTAAGGGTTATATATGAAGTAATCTATGTTAAGGGCTTACAAAGAACCCAGGATACACTAAGCACTCAATAAACATTGCAACATTAGGATCAAACATAAAAGGATCATATGCATGCCACAGTAAAGGGTAGTGTTTCATTCTGTTGTACATAGGGTCGCTATAATTTGGTCCCAACTCAATGGCACCTAATAATAATTATTTATCTGTATTTTAATAGGAGGATAAATGATTATGTATTCTTTTGAAGTAGTTCAAAGCATACCTCTAAAACACACTGGCTCACTCAGAATGTTAATACTCTGTAAGAAATATGTAGTAATGCTTACTTTTAATATTGGGGGAATTCTAGCATATAAATTCTTAGCATTTATTATTTGTTTTATAAAATTCTCATGTACCGATTA
Organism: Pedetes capensis; assembly: GCA_007922755.1. Classification (NCBI taxonomy): domain Eukaryota; kingdom Metazoa; phylum Chordata; class Mammalia; order Rodentia; family Pedetidae; genus Pedetes; species Pedetes capensis. The sequence continues at coordinate 5,454 of VMDO01020343.1, read as the reverse complement.
GCAATTTATTACTGTATATTTAGATAAAATGTCCCAGAAAATGTTCTCAGAACATTTCTAGAAATGTTCTCAGAAAAATGAACATTTTTCTTACTATTGGAGGAAGTAAGACAAACTTTTGGTATTTATTATTTTTGAAGTGTTTTATTCAATTTTCAATTGGGGTAGGGCAGAGGATATGTAAAAATTACTTTTTATTACTCATTTTTTTTCTTTCTTGTTTGCTTCCCACCAATTTGTAGTACTTGGAGGATAAGTAGAAAAATGAAAAAGTCAACTCAAAACAATGTAAACACTGCTTTTTAATCAGTTAGTTTACCACTACATATAAAAATCAGTGGCTTAAAAATTATTTTCAAATTTCACTTATTCTGATCTACAGAGCTGTGGGTTTTTTTCCTTTAAATATCACTTCTTCAGTGGCTCAATTTTAGGATAAAAACTCTTCAAAGAATAAGATTTTCTGTGAATGAGTAAAATGTCAACACACCATAGGCCCATAACAAATATTAGCCAAAACTGCTCACACTCTTCAGGCCTGCTCAACTCACCTCTTCACAAGGGGCAATAGAAGAGAGTGACAAGAAAGTGCTCTGAAATTTTAAAGTCCAAGAGCAGGCCCTAGACTCAGAGTGATTTTAAATCTGGCTCTATGGCCTACTAGTTGTGTAACCCTGTAACCCTTTGACTACGAATCTCAAATAAAAATATATGACAAAGTATTTTATTTCTAGAAATTCTTCATTTCAGTGAATAAAAACAGGATTATCAAAATAAGTGGAATGCATAATATGAGTTTGTAAAATACCTTTTTCCATTTTCTTCATTTTCTATCAAAATCATGCGTGCACTTTTTGACTTATGCGTCCTGATGGTAGTTAAAGGGTTAAATCTCTCTGGGCTAGGCATTTCATTTCCTAATCTACATTTTCATGATAAAGTCTGGGCAAGGGGACACCACCATTACTATTTTCCAGTTTTTAGTAAAGGTACACTATTTAAGGATTGAGTTATGACCTATGTTAGCCAATTAGAAAACCTAAGTACCTTAAATTTTTCTCGTAAATCTTCTTCAGTATAGGATTTTGGTATCATAACAAATATTCTTGTAAGTTCTTCATCTTCAACATCTCGGTGACTTCCAGACGATCTGGACTGAGCAATGAAAACCTAAGGAATATACAAAACCCCCAAAATAATGTCAACCATTTTCCTATTCCTTAAGTATACTTAATTTATAATCATAGACACACAATTCAGGTTAGGTTTAAATGCAATGTGATGACAGCTTATGGTTTCAATAGTCATTTTTTTTTGCAGTAACTTGTAAAATAATATTAATCTCTGAATTGTGGGCTTTTTAATTTTTAAATGCTTTTTTTGCAGTAGTGGTAGTTGAACTCAGGGAGCCCTTGCACCATTGAGCTGCACGCTGGCCCTAGTATTTAATTAAATACATACATGCTTTTGTCTGGTACCAGGAAAAGGCCCAACATCAGAGGGCCACAGATTAATGCATGTACTTTGGTCAAGTCAAAGTTCCTATCTATCTGAGGAAAAACAGAGTCACTCGTTTTTATACAGGGTAAACCGAAGTGTCTGAGAAGTCAAAGTCCTCACAGTAGCCCAGGGTGAGTAGGGCTGTGAACCCAAGAGCTGTAATTAGCAACAGATTGGTACAGAGGGCGAGCCACTGCTGCTCTGTCCTGGCTACCCAGGCCACTCGCGGGGAAGAATATTCTTTTTGCATCCGCTCCTCCTGGAAGCCCCACGCAGCCTCGGAGGCGGGATCCTCCCCTCAAAGCCACCCTGCACCCATGCCAGATGCTGCCTGGTCAGTTCCTGGGAGCAGGAGTCTTATCCCTCCCCTGGCCTGCACAACATCAGGTGGAGGAAGGCCCGAAAGACCCATCCCCGCCTCCATCCTCGCCCCTGTCCTCGCGGACACCCAGTTCCGGGCACCCGCACCTTGATGGGCTTGGTGTCGTTGGGGCCAAGGCACTGTCCGTGCATCTCCTCCATAGCCCTGCAGGCCTGCGAGCTGCGGGCGAATTTGACGAAGGCGATACCCTTGGACTCCTTAGTGTGCTTGTCCCGCACCACCCATATGTCCTGGATCTCGCCGAAAGGGGAGAAGCGCTCCCTCAGCACCGACTCGGGCGTGTACTTGCTGATCACCAGGAAGATACGGCTGTTGGGCGGCTCGTCCAGGCTGTCCACGCCTGGGCGAAAGCCTCCGCCGCTTGCAGAGCTGCCAGCTTCGTCCATGGTGCTCCACCTCGGTGCGGGAGCCAGGCCCGGGTCCCGTTCGGTCCTCTCCGCTTCTGCCACGCCTGCCACCACCACTGTCTCTCACCCAAGCGACGCCGGTCGGCGGCTCCGCTTCCGGAAGACAGAGGAGCCTGGCGTCAGGAGCTGTCCCACAGTACCGGGTGCTGGCTTCCGGAGAGCTATTTGCAGCGCCTCCTGGCGCCACGGAGGACTCAGTCCAAGTCCGGGCCTCCAATCCCGTTGAAACCAGACGCAAAAGAGGGCAATCCTTGTTCCTTGCAGGCGGAACAGCCCCACCTAGTGCACAGGCTTTCCCAATGCTGGCTTTATCCCTCTCCAAGCTCAAGGATTCTTCTCCAAAACTTGCCTGCCTCTTTCTTCCTTCCTTCCTTCCCTCCTCCCCCCCCCTTTCTTTTTAAAAATGCAAATCGTTTATTCTGATTTATTTATTTGTTTATTTAGAGACAAGGTCTCATCATACAGCCCAGGCTCGAGGCTGGACTCGAGCTCGAAGAGATCCTTCTGCCATAGCCTCCCTAGTGCTGATATTACAGGTGTGCACCACCACATCCCAAAATTTGCCTTTGATAAAGTAAAAAATTATTCATGGCACTTGTTAAAGATGGCTGGCTTTATTAAAAGGGGGGGGGCATTGGGGACAAGTACAGGGACCACAGCAATGATGTCTTGCTGAGGGAGAGAGATTGGATTCAATTCCAACTTTAATAAGACAAATGAGGATTTATAACTAGGAGCAAGATGAAAGTAGATGGAAAAGTACTAAACATCAGGGACATCCACAGGGATTCTTGCCAGACCTGCTTAACAGAATTCTTCTGTAGTAGGCAGGCCAGAATGGTAAGATAGCAATGGGGGTCAGATACCAAGACTAAGGATTATCACTAAATTGAGTTGGAAGGGTTCTTCATCAAACTGAATTCTGTGAGGATAGTGAGCTCAAGGTTAGGCCTGGTTAAGCAGAGGACTCAGGAACCTAACTGAAGTTTTGGGTCAAAGGAGGGAATTTTTGTTACCATTTTGTTCATAAGCTCAATAGAGGGTCATTATGGGATTGAGTTAAAAACATATTAACTTATAGCTGAAATGACTCTTTGATATCATCTGCCTGCAATTCCAGCCTCATTTCTTGGACATAAGCAATCTGAGGACCACAGCGCAGGCAAAGGTAAGAGAGATATAAGTAACAGTGTTAGATGCAGAACCGTCTGTTGATCTACTCAACTTCCACAAGCATTCCTGGAGGTTGGGTGGGCAGAAAAAAATGGACTTCTTAAGTGGGAACTAGGAGAAATTAGCCTGCAGCCATAGCCCTGTGGCAGATCTCTGACCGGCAGATCTCTGAAGCTAAGCAGGGTGGGGTCTGGTTAGTACTTGGATTGGAGATGCCTGGGAACACCAGGTGCTGTAGGCTTGGGAGAAGAACTCCCGCAAGCCACTCCCAAAAATCAATCTGCCATTGAAAACCCTATGAACAGCAGAGAAGTGTTGACAATAGTGTTTCTTTCGCCTGTTGTACGTAGGGTCACTATGAGTCAGATACCGACTCAACGGCATATAACAACAACAACAACAGCAACAACAACAACAGGAGAAATTACAGAGTGCAAAGTGGGAAATGCCTACTGCACTTTGGTGGAGAGGTTGCCAAAAAACTAGCAGAAATCCAGAAACAGGCCTGGATTTAACAGTAGTATTGGAGTGAAGTGAAAGGAATGAACCTAAAAGCAGACTAGGAACAGAGCTCCTATAAAATGTACATGTCCAGGCAGCTAAGATCTGGGCTTCTAAGTCAAACCAATATTTATTATGCATCAACCATGTTTCAGGCTCTGTGCTAGGAACTAGATATACAATGGGGAAACAGATACAGTTTTGCCCCTGAATGATGTAAGCTTGGACAAGTTACTTCATATTTCCAGCTTCAATTTCCTCATAAAACAGAAACAGTGTTACCTAAGTAAATGGGTAGTTGTCAAACTTAATTAATGAAGTCATCTATTCATTTAATCAACAAACTTTTTTTGAGACAGGTTCTCATTATGTACCCCAGACTGGCCTTGAACTCTTGATCCTCCTGCCTCAGCCTCCTGAGTACTGGGATTATAGGTGTGTGTCACCATGCTGCATAACAAGTGTTTTTGTCTGTCTACTGTAGATTGAGTACTATACTATACACAAGGGAGAAATATTAAATAAAATAGTCACTCTCCTGTTATGGAGTTAATAGTTTAGCCTTGTATAGTTATGATTAGATGGAGCTAATAGCTTAGGACCAAATGAAATAACATGTACAGTGGCACAATAGAAATATTTTGTTCCCTTTAACTATAATCCTTATTACCCATACATATACAATTATTATATAATTGTTCGATAGTAATTAAGGGTCAGTAATTATGAATTGTGACTCTGGATTTAGATTGTAATAATTTCTTCTTGTATTACAATCCATATATGTAAAATGAGGGCTGTTTACCCTGCAGTTTAGGAAGTCTAGGAAGAATCTTGCCTTAACTTTCTACTTGTCTTTGTCTAACCCAGACCAATTAAGGTGAATGAAAATAACATAATAATATAATAATTTTATTAATGTGAGAAGTGCAGATTCTGAGAAGTACTATTTGCGTATGAGTGCCATCTAGTGGAAAATGTGCAATCTTCTTAAACTGCACTGATTGGGCAATCTATATCCTTTGTAAAGTAAGACTACAGATACATGTCCTGAAATTTTTAGGCTAATATTTTTTTCCTTAAAGAAAAATACTGGGAAATGCTAAACCATGTGAAATACCACATATTCAAAGAAAATAAGAAATTTATATATAAATTACTAAAATAAAAACATTTTCTTCAAATGACTTATTTATTTTAAACAGATAAATTGAGATACAATTCCTATAATCATACAATTCACCCATTTGAAGTGCTCTATCTGATAGCTTTTAGTATATTCGCAGAACTGTGCAAGCGTTACCAGTTTTTGCTTCCAACTTGGGTTCTTTTTATCTCTCGGAATTGTGGAACCATTAACAAGATAAAACACCAATTGAGCAATGAAGGAAGTTTATTATTGTCCAAGAATAAGAGCAATGGGAGATAAACTTGCAAATCAACTTCTCAACCTTTAGGAGTTGGTTGGTTGGTTGTTAGGTGCCGTCGAGT
>VMDO01020342.1:0-37738 GCA_007922755.1 Pedetes capensis | reverse complement strand
TAACATAACCCTATCCCTTATCCTAACACAAACGCTAAACTGAGTCGCTGCCCTCACACATAGTAGTAGAATTCAAATTAGTTTGGTGACCTAAATTGAAATCTCCCAGTTGCAAACATCATATCAATGAGGAAAGCACGAATACTAACTTGAAACATAACTGTAACCCTTGCCATTAGCCTGAACCCTAACCCTAACAGTATTCAAAACCGGCCATTCTGTACACAGGTATTGCAGTTGAATTCAAATATCTGTGGTTGCCTAACTTTAACACACCCCATACAACAGAGCACTTCCCTGATTACCATCAAAGCACTAACACGAAACAAAAATCTCACACTAGCCCTATCCCTAATCCTAACCCTAACATTACACAAAACCCTAACCCTAAAACTAGGCAAAACACTAACTCTAATGATAGACGAAACCCTCACATTAATCCAACCTTAAAACTACCTGAAAACCTAACGCTGAGCCTAAACTTAAAACTAGCTGAAAAAATAACCCTAACAATAATCCTACCCCGAACCCTAACCCTATTCTTAGACACTGCACTGAAACACTGTGGATATTTTCAAATTTGTATGGTGCCCTAAGTGAAACACTGCAAGTGGCACATATCGCATCCCAGAGCACAATCCTCGCCATGAAACAAACATATCCATAATATTGGCCCTCACCCTAAACCCTAACCCTAACTTTACACTTAAGGTTAACCCTAACTTACGGTTAAGGTATAAGCGTAATGCAAACGTAAGACATTGTATTCAGATTTTGCAGATGAAATCCAATTTGTATGATTCCCTAGTTAGAACACTCCATGTTGCACAGACACCTTCCCTGATTACTATCTTCACTATAACATGAAACATAACCATAAACCTAGACCTCACCCTAACACCAACTGTAAACCTACCCCTAAACCTAACCCAAAATCTCATCCTTCACCTAAGCCTATCCTTTACCCTAACACTAACGCTTATCTGATTGACTGCACTCAGACACTGTAGTAGAATGCAAATTCATATGGTGCTCTGAATTTAAACCTCCAGCTGCAGTTATCCTCTCCCTGAGAAAAACCCTAACACTAACTCGAAATCTAACCCTATCGTTTGCCCTTAAGCTTATACCTACACCTAACCCTCTCCACAATGGGCAACAGAATACACAGATATTGCAGTTGAATTCAAACTTCTGTGGTTCCCTAACTTAAAGACTCCCGGTTGCTCAGATCCCTTCACGGATTCAGATCAAAACACTAACACAAAAAGAAACATACGACTAGCCCTAAAACAAACACTAAACCTAACCCTAGTCAAAATCCTAACCCTAACTCTAAACCTGTCCTTAGACAAAAACATCACCCTAACACTAGCACTAACCCTAGGCGAAACCCTAACCCTAACCCTAACCCTAGGTTAAGCCCTAAACCTAACCCTAACCCTAACCCTTACCCTAGGTGAAAACAAGACCCTAACCCAAACCCTAACAGTAGCCAAAACCTAACCCTAAAACTAGGCAAAATATTAAGCCTAACCCTAACCCTAGGTGAAACCCCAACCCTAACCCTGACCCTAGGTGAAACCCTAACCCTCTCCCTAAACCTAACCCTAGGTGAAACCCTAACCCTAACCCTAACCCTACCCAAAACCCACATCCTAACACTAAACCTATCCCTCGGCAATACCCAAAACCAAACCCTAACCATGGGTTAAGCCCTAAACATAACCCTAACCCTAACCATAACCCTAGGTGAAAACGTAACCCTAACACTAACCCTAAGATTAGACAAATTCTAACCCTAACCCTAGGCAAAACACTAAGCCTAACCCAAACCCAGGTGAAAGCCTAACATTAACCCTAACCCTAGCCGAAACCTAACTGTAACTCTAACCCGAACCCTAACCTTAGGTGAAACCCTAACTTAACAATAAGCCTACCCGAAACTCTCATCCTAACACTCAATCTATACCTCGGCGATACCCAAACCCTAACCCTAACATTGGTTAAGTCCTAATCCTAACCCTAACCCTACACCTAACCCTAGGTGAAAATCTAACCCTAACCCAAACCCTAACACTAGCCAAAACCTAACCCTAACCCTAGGTGAAACACTAACCCTAACCCTAACACTACCCGAAACCCTTATCCTAACACCAACCCTATCCCTCGGCAATGCACAAACCCTAACCCTAACCATGGGTTAAGCCCTAAACCTAACCCTAAACCTAACCCTAACCCTAGGGGAAATACTAACCCTAACAATAACCCTAACACTAGACAAATTCTAATCCCAACGCTAGGCAACACACTAAGCCTAACCCTAACCCTAGGTGAAACCCTAACATTTACCCTAACTGTAGCCGAACCTAACCCTAACCCTAAATGAAACAATAACAAAAACCCGAAACATAACCCGGCCCAAAACAATGACTCTAACAATAATCCTATCCAGAACTCTAGTAGCACCACTAAGCCTATTCCGAGACACTGCACTCAAACACTCTAGTTATTTCCAAATTTCATTTGGTGCCGTAAGTGCAACCCTCCAAGGGACACATATCCGGTTCTGAAGCACAGCACTAGCAATGAATGAAACATACCCATAATATTGGCTCTCACCCTTCACCCTAACTCTAACCGTAACCCTAATTTAAGACATTGTATTCAGATATTGGAGGTGAATTCAATTGGTATGATTCCCTAGTTTTAACAGTCCATATTGCACAGATACCTTCCCTATAAATAACTCATCTGTACCCTGGAACATAACCGGATACCTAGTCCTAACCCTAAACCTAGCCCTAACCATAACCCAAATGCTAATCCTTAACATAACCCTATCCCTTATCCTAACACAAACGCTAACCTGAGACGCTGCCCTCACACATAGTAGTAGAATTCAAATTAGTTTGGTGACCTAAATTGAAATCTCCCAGTTGCAACCATCATATCAATGAGGAAAGCTCGAATACTACCTCGAAACATAACCCTAACCCTTGCCATTAGCCTGAACCCTAACCTTAACACTATTCATAACTGGCCACTCTGTACACAGGTATTGCAGTTTAATTAAAATATTGGTGGTTGCCTAACTTTAACACACCCCATACAACAGAGTGCTTCCCTGATTACCATCAAAGCACTAACACGAAACAAAAATCTCACAGTAGCCCTATCCCTCATCATAACCCTAACATTACACAAAACCCTAACCCTAAAACTAGGCAAAACACTAACTCTAATGATAGATGAAACCCTCACATTAATCCAACCTTAAAACTAACTGAAAACCTAACGGTAAGCCTAAAATTAAAACTAGCCGAAAAAAATAACCCTAAAAGTAATCCTACCCCGAACCCTAACCCTATTCTGAGACACTGCACTGAAACACTGTGGATATTTTCAAATTTCTTTGGTGCCCTAAGTCAAACACTCCAAGTGGCACATATCGCATCCCTGAGCACAATCCTCGCCATGAAACAAACATATCCATAATATTGGCCCTCACCCTTAACCCTAACACTAACTTTACACTTAAGGTTAACCCTAACTTACGGTTAAGGTATAAGTGTAATGCAAACGTAAGACATTGTATGCAGACATTGCAGATGAAATCCAATTTGTATGATTTCCTAGTTTGAACACTCCATGTTGCACAGACACCTTCCCTGATTACTATCTTCACTATAACATGAAACATAACCATAAACCTAGACTTCACTCTAACACTAACCATAAACCTACCCCTAAACCTAACCCAAAATCTCATCCTTCACCTAAGCCTATCCTTTACCCTAACACTATCGCTAATCTGATGGACTGCACTCAGACACTGTAGTAGAATGCAAATTCGTATGGTGCTCTGAATTTAAACATCCAGCTGCACTTATCCTCTCCCTGAGAAAAATCCTAACACTAACTCGAAATCTAACCCTATCATTTGCCCTTAAGCTTATACCTAACCCTAACCCTCTCCACAATGGGCAACACAGTACACAGATATTGCAGTTGAATTCAAACTTCTGTGGTTCCCTAACTTAAACACTGCCAGTTGCTCAGATCCCTTCCCGGGTCAGATCAAAACACTAACACAAAAATAACCATAAGACTAGCCCTAAAGCAAACCCTAAACCTAACCCTAGTCAAAACCCTAACCCTAACTCTAACCCTGTCCCTAGCCGAAAACATCACCCTAACACTGACACTAACCCTAGGCGATACCCTAACCCTAACCCTTACCCTAGGTGAAAACATAACCCTAACTCAAAGCCTAAGAGTGGCCAAAACCTAACCCTAACCCTAGGCAAAATATTAAGCCTATCCCTCACCCTAGGTGAAATCCCAACCCTAACCCTGGCCCTAGCTGAAACCCTACCCCTCTCCCTAAACCTAACCCTAGGTGAAACCCTAACCCTAACCCTAACCGAACCCAAAACCCCCATCCTAACACTAAACATATCTCTCAGCGATACCCAAAACCTATCCCTAACCATGGCTTAAGCCCTAAACCTAACCCTAACACTAACCATAACCCTAGGTGAAAACGTAACCATAACACTAACCCTAACACTAGACAAATTCTAAACCTAACCCTAGGCAACACACTAAGCCTAACCCTAACCCTAGGTGAAAGCCTAACATTAACCCTACCCTAGCCGAAACCTAACCCTAACTCTAACACGAACCCTAACCCTAGGTGAAACCCTAACCCTAACCCTACCCGAAACTCTCATCCTAACACTCAACCTATACCTCGGCGATACCCAAACCCTAACCCTAACCATAGGTTAAGTCCTAAACCTAAACCTAACCCTAACCCTAAACCTAGGTGAAAACCTAACCCTAACCCAAACCCTAACACTAGGCAAAACCTAACCCAAACCCTAGGTGAAACCCTAACCCTAAACCTAATTCTACCCGAAACCCTCATCCTAACACTAAACCTATCCCTCGGCGATACCCAAACCCTAACCCTAACAATGGGTTAAGCCCTAAACCTCACCCTAAACTTAACCCTAACCCTAGGGGAAATCCTAACCCTAACACTAGACAAATTCTAATCCCAACGCTAGGCAATACACTAAGCCTAACCCTAACCCTAGGTGAAACCCTAACATTTACCCTAACTGTAGCCGAACCTAACCCTAACCCTAACACTAGGTGAAACCCTAACACTAACCCTAAACCTAACCCAACCTGAAACCCACATGCAAAATTAAAACTATCCCTAGGCGATAACCAAACCCTAACCATAACCCTAGGTGACAACCTAACCCTACCCTTAAACCTAACACTGAACCCTAGGCAAAAAACTAAGCCTACACCTAACCCGAGGTGAAACCCTAACCCGAACCCTAACCCTAACCGAAACACTAACACAAACCCTAAACATAACCCGGGCCCAAACAATAACCATAACAAGAAACCTAACCCGAACCCTAGCCCCACCACTAAGCCTATTCTGAGACACTGCACTCAAACACTCTAGTTATTTCAAAATTTCACTTGGTGCCGTAAGTGCAACCCTACAAGGGACACATATCCGGTTGCTAAGCACAACATTAGCAATGAATGAAACATACCCATAATATTGGCTCTCACCCTTCACCCTAACTCTAACCCTAACCCTAATTTAAGACATTGTATTCAGATATTGCAGGTGAATTCAATTGGTATGGTTCCCTAGTTTTAACAGTCCATATTGCACAGATACGTTCCCTATGACTAACTCATCTGTACGCTGGAGCATAACCGGATACCTAGTCCTAACCCTAAACCTAGCCCTAACCATAACCCAAAAGGTAATCCTTAACCTAACCCTATCCCTTTTCCTAACACCTTTGCTAACCTGAGATGCTGCCCTCACACATAGTAGTAGAATTCAAATTAGTTTCGTGACCTAAATTGAAATCTCCCAGTTGCAACCATCATATCAATGAGGAAAGCACAAATACTAACTCGAAAAATAACCCTAACCCTTGCCATTAGCCTGAACCCTAACCCTAACACTATTCATAACCGGCCACTCTGTACACAGGTATTGCAGTTGAATTCAAATATCTGTGGTTCCCTAACTTTAGCACACCCCATACAACAGAGCACTTCCCTGATTACCATCAAAGCACTAACACGAAACAAAAATCTCACACTAGCCCTATCCCTAATTATAAACCTAACATTACACAAAACCCTAACCCTAAACTAGGCAAAACACTAACTCTAATGATAGATGAAACCCTCACATTAATCCAACCTTAAAACTACCTGAAAACCTAACGCTAAGCCTAAACTTAAAATTAGCTGAAAATATAACCCTAACAATGATCCTACCCCGAACCCTAACCCTATTCTGAGACACTGTGGATATTTTCAAATTTGTATGGTGCCCTAAGTGAAACACTGCAAGTGGCACATATCGCATCCCAGAGCACAATCCTCGCCATGAAACAAATATATCCATAATATTGGCCCTCACCCTTAACCCTAACCCTAACTTTACACTTAAGGTTAACCCTAACTTACGGTTAAGGTATAAGCATAACCCAAAATTACGACATTGTATTCAGACATTGCAGATGAAATCCAATTTGTATGCTTCCCTAGTTAGAACACTCCATGATGCACAGACACCTTCCCTGATTACTATCTTCACAATAACATGAGACATAACCATAAACCTAGACCTCACCCTAACACCAACTGTAAACGTACCCCTAAACCTAACCCAAAATCTCATCCTTCACCTAAGCCTATCCTTTACCCTAACACTAACGCTAATCTGATTGACTGCACTCAGACACTGTAGTAGAATGCAAATTCGTATGGTGCTCTGAATTTAAACCTCCAGCTGCACTTATCCTCTCCCTGAGAAAAACCCTAACACTATCTCGAAATCTAACCCTATCATTTGACCTTAAGCTTAACCCTAACTCGAAACCTCTCCACAATGGGCAACACAGTTCACAGATACTGCATTTGAATTCAAACTTCTGTGGGTCCCTAACTTAAACCCCCCTGGTTTCTCAGATCCCATCCCGGATTCAGATCAAAACACTACCACAAAAAATAACCATAAAACTAGCCCTAAAACAAACCCTAAACCTAACCCTAGTCAAAACCCTAACCCTAACTCTAAACCTGTCCCTAGCCGAAAACGTCACCCTAACACTAACACTAACCCTAGGCGATACCCTAACCCTAACCCTAACCCTAGGTTAAGCCATAAACCTAACCGTAAACCTAACCCTAACCCTAGGTGAAAACATAACCCTAAACCAAAACCCAACACTAGCCAAAACCTAACCCTAACCCTAGGCAAAATTTTAAGCCTAACCCTAAACCTAGGTGAAACCCCAACCTTAACCCTGACCCTAGCTGAAAACCTAACCCTCTCCCTAAAGTTAACCCTAGGTGAAACCCTAACCCTAACACTCACTCTACACAAAACCCTCATCTTAACACATAACCTATCCCTCAGCGATACCCAAACCCTAACCCTAACCATGGGTTAAGCCCTAAACCTAACCCTAACCCTAAACATAACCCTAGGTGAAAACGTAACCCTAACCCTAACCCTAACACTAGAAAAATTCTAAAACTAACCCTAGGCAACACACTAAGCCTAACCCTAACCCTAGGTGAAAGCCTAACATTAACCCTAACCCTAGCCGAAACCTAACCCTAACCCTAACCCGAACCCTAACCCTAGGTGAAACCCTAACACTAACCATAACCCTAATCCTAACCGAAATCCTCATCTAACAGTAAAACTATCCTTAGGCGATACCCAAACCCTAACCCTAACCATAGGTTAAGCCCTAACCCTAACCCTAACCCTAACCCTAGACATAATGCTAACCCTAACCCTAGGCAAAACACTAAGCCTAACCCTAACCCTAGGTGAAACCCTAACCTTAACCCTACCTGAAACTCTCATCCTAACACTAAACCTGTACCTCGGCGATACCGAAACCTTAACCCTAACCATAGGTTAAGCCCTAAACCTAACCCTAACCCTAACACTAAACTTAGGTGAAAACCTAACCCTAACCCAAACCCTAACACTAGCCAAAACCTAACCCTAACCCTAGGTGAAAACCTAACCCTAAACCTAACCCTACCCGAAACCCTATCCTAACACTAAACCTATCCCTTGGCGATACCCAAACCCTAACCCTAACCATGGGTTAAGCCCTAACCCTAATCCTATACTTAACCCTAACTCTAACCCTAACACTAGACAAATTCTAATCCCAACGCTAGGCAACACACTAAGCCTAACCCTAACCCTAGGTGAAACCCTAACATTAACCCTCACTGTAGCCGAACCTAACCCTAACCCTAACCCTAACACTAGCTGAAACCCTAACACTGACCCTAATCCTAACCCTACCCAAAACCCACATGCAACAGTAAAACTATCCCTAGGTGATACCCAAACCCTAACCTTAACCATAGGTTAAGCCCTAAACCTAACCCTAACCCTAACCATAACCCTAGGTGAAAACCTAACCCTACCGCTAAACCTAACACTAGACATAAAGCTAAGCCTAACCCTAGGCAAAAAACTAAGTCTTAACCTAACCCTAGGTGAAACCCTAACCCTAACCCTAAACCTAACCGAAACACTAACACAATCCCTAAACATAACCCGGGCCGAAACAATAACCCTCACAATAATCCTCTCCCGAACCCTAGTCCCACCATTAAGCCTATTTCGAGACACTGCACTAAAACACTCTAGTTATTTCTAAATTTCATTTGGTGCCTTAAGTGCAACCCTCCAAGGGACACATATCCGGTTGCGAAGCACAACACTAGCAATCAATGAAACATATGCATAATATTGGCTCTAACCCTTCACCCTAACTCTAACCGTAACCCTAATTTAAGACATTGTATTCAGATATTGCAGGTGAATTCAATCGGTATGGTTACCTCGTTTTAACAGTCCATATTGCACAGATACGTTCCCTATGACTAAATCATCTGTACGCTGGAACATAACCAGATACCTAGTCCTAAACATAAACCTATCCCTAACCATAAGCCAAATGCTAATCCTTAACCTAACCCTATTCCTTATCCTAACACTAACGCTTACCTGAGATGCTGCCCTCACACAAGTAGTAGAATTCAAATTAGTTTGGTGACTTAAATGGAAATCTCCCAGTTGCAAACATCATATCAATGAGGAAAGCACGAACACTAACTCAAAACATAACCCTAACCCTTGCCATTAGCCTGAACCCTAACCCTAACACTATTCATAACCGGCCACTCTGTACACAGCTATTGAAGTTGAATTCAAATATCCATTGTTCTCTAAATTTAACAAACCCCATACAACAGAGCGCTTCCCTGATTACCATCAAAGCACTAACACGAAACAAAAATCTCACCTTAGCCCTATCCCTAATCATAACCCTAACCTTACACAAAACCCTAACCCTAAAACTAGGCAAAACACTAACCCTAAAGACAGACGAAACCCTCACATTAATCAAACCTTAAAACTACCTGAAAACCTAACGCTAAGCCTAAAAATAAAACTAGCCGAAAAAATAACCATAACAGTAATCCTACCCTGAACCCTAACCCTATTCTTAGACACTGCACTGAAACACTGTGGATATTTTCAAATTTGTATGGTGCCCTAAGTGAAACACTCCAAGTGGCACATATCGCATCCCTGAGCACAATCGTCGCAATGAAACAAACATATCCATAATATTGGCCCTCACCCTTAACCCTAACCCTAACTTTACACTTAAGGTTAACCCTAACTTACGGTTAAGGTATAAGCGTAACCCAAAATTATGACATTGTATTCAGACATTGCAGATGAAATCCAATTTGTATGATTCCATAGTTTGAACACTCCATGAAGCACAGACACCTTCCCTGATTACTATCTTCACAATAACATGAAACATAACCATAAACCTAGACCTCACCCTAACACTCACCTTAAACCTACCCCTCACCCTAACCCAAAATCTCATCCTTCACCTAAGCCTATCTTTACCCTAACACTAACGCTAATCTGATTGACTGCACTCAGACACTGTAGTAGAATGCAAATTCGTATGGTGCTCTGAATTTAAACCTCCAGCTGCAGTTATCCTCTCCCTGAGAAAAACCCTAACACTAACTCGAAATCTAACGCTATCATTTGCCCTTAAGCTTAACCCTAACCAGAAACCTCTCCATAATGGGCAACACAGTTCACAGATATTGCATTTGAATTCAAACTTCTGTGGTTCCCTAACTTAAACACTCCCAGTTGCCCAGATTCCTTCTCGGATTCAGATCAAAACACTACCACAAAAAATAACCATAAGACTAGCCCTAAAACAAACCCAAAACCTAACCCTAGTCAAATCCCTAACCCTAAATCTAACCCTGTCCCTACCCGAAAACGTCACCCTAACACTAACACTAACCCCAGGCGATACCCTAACCCTAACCCTAACCCTAGGTTAAGCCATAAACCTAACCGTAAACCTAACCCTAACCCTAGGTGAAAACATAACCCTAACCCAAACCCTAAAACTAGCTAAAATCTAAACCTAACCCTAGACAAAATATTAACCCTAAACATAAACCTAGGTGAAACCCCAACCCTAACCCTGACCCTAGCTGAAACCCTAACCCTCTCCCTAAATCTAACCCTAGGTGAAACCCTAACCCTAACCCTAACCCTAACCATAACACTAGGTGAAAACGTAACCCTAACCCTAACCCTAACACTAGACAAATTCTAAACCTAAACCTAGCAAAACACTAAGCCTAACCCTAACCCTAGGTGAAACCCTAACTTTAACCCTAACCTTGCCCAAAACCTAACCCTAACATTAACACGATCCCTAAACCGAGGTGAAACCCTAAAACTAACTGTAACCCTAATCCTACCCGGAATCCTCATCTAACAGTAAAAATATCCTTAGGCCATACCCAAACCCTAACCCTAACCATAGGTTAAGTCCTAATCCTAACCCTAACCCTAACACTAACACTAGACATAATGCTAACCCTAACCCTAGGCAAAACACTAAGCCTAACGCTAACCCTAGGTGAAACCCTAACCCTAACCCTAACTCTACCCGAAACTCTCATCCTAACACTAAACCTATAACTTGGCGATACCCAACCCCTAACCCTAACCATAGGTTAAGCCCTGAAACTAACCCTAACCCTAACCCTAAACCTAGGTGAAAACCTAACCCTAACCCAAACCCTTACACTAGCCAAACCTAACCCTAACCCTAGGTGAAACCCTAACCCTAACCCTAACCCTACCAAAACCCTCATCCTACCACTAAACCTATCCCTCAGAGATACCCAAACCCTAACCCTAACCATGGGTTAAGCCCTAAACCTAATCCTAAACTTAACCTTAACCCTAACCCTAGCACTAGACAAATTCTAATCCCAACGCTAGTCAACACACTAAGCCTAACCCTAACCCTAGGTAAAACCATAACTTTAACCCTAACTTTCGCCGAACCTAACCCTAACCCTAACCCTAACCTTAACACTAGGTGAAACCCTAACACTAACCCTAAACCTAGCCAAACCCACATGCAGCAGTAAAATTATCCCTAGGCGATACCCAAACCCTAACCCTAACCATAGGTTAAGTCCTAAACCTAACCGTAACCCTAACCCTAAACCTAGGTGAAAACCTAACCCTAACCCAAACCCTAACACTAGGCAAAACCTAACCCAAACCCTAGGTGAAACCCTACCCTAACCCTAACTCTACCCGAAACCCTCATCCTAACAATAAACCTATCCCTCGGCGATACCCAAACCCTAACCCTAACCATGGGTTAAGCCCTAAACATCACTCTAAACTTAACCCTAACCCTAGGGGAAATCTTAACCCTAACACTAACCCTAACACTAGACAAATTCTAATCCCAACGCTAGGCAACACACTAAGCCTAACCCTAACTCTAGGTGAAACCCTAACATTAACCCTAACCCTAGCCGACACCTAACCCTAACCCTAACCCTAACACTAACCCTAGGTGAAACCCGAACACTAACCGTAACCCTAATCCTACCCAAAATCCTCAACTAACAGTAAAACTATACTTAGGCGATACCCAAACCCTAAACTTAACCATAGGTTAAGCCCTAAACCTAACCCTAACACTAAAACAGTAGACATAATGCTAACCCTAACCCTAGGCAAAACAATAAGCCTAACCCTAACCCTAGGTGAAACCCTAACCCTAACCCTAACCCTACCCGAAACTCTCATCCTAACACGAAACCTAGACCTCGGCGATACCCAAACCCTAACCCTAACCATAGGTTAAGCCCTAAACCTAACCCTAACCCTAACACTAAACTTACGTGAAAACCTAAATCTGACCCAAACCCTAACACTAGCCAAAACCTAACCCTAACCCTAGGTGAAACCCGAACCCTAACCCTAACCGAAACCCTCATCCTAACACTAAACCTATCCCTCGGCGATAACGAAACCCTAACCGTAACCAGGGGTTAAACCCTAAACCTAACCCTAAACTTAACCCTAACCCTAACCCTAACACTAGACAAATTCTAATCCCAACGCTAGGCAACACACTAAGCCTAACCCTAACCCTAGGTGAAACTCTAACTTTAACCCTAACTGTAGCCGAACCTAACCCTCACCCTAAACCTAACCCTAACACTAGGTGAAACCCTAACACTAACCCTAACCTAACCCTACCCGAAACCCACATGCAACAGTAAAACTATCCCTAGGCGATACCCAAAACCTAACACTAACCATAGGTTAATCCCTAAACCTAACCCTAACCCTAACCATAACCCTAGGTGAAAACCTAACCCTACCCATAAACTTAGCACTAGACATAAAGCTAAGCCTAACCCTAGGGAAAAAGCTAAGCCTAAACCTAACCCTAGGTGAAAACCTAACCCTAACGCTAACCCTAACCGAAACACTAACACAAACCCTAAACATAACCCGGGACGAAACAATAACCCTAACAATAATCCTATCCCGAACCCTAGTCCCACCACTAAGCCTATTCCGGGACACTGCACTCAAACATTCTGGTTATTTCCAAATTTCATTTGGTGCCATAAGTGCAACCCTCCAAGGGACACATATCCAGTTCCGAAGCACAAAAGTAGCAATGAATGAAACATACCCATAATATTGGCTCTCACCCTTCACCCTAACTCTAACCGTAACCCTAATTTAAGACATTGTATTCAGATATTGCAGGTGAATTCAATTGGTATGGTTCCCTAGTTTTAACAGTCCATATTGCACAAATACGTTCCCAATGACTAACTCATCTGTATGCTGGAACATAACCGGATACCTAGTCCTAACCCTAAACCTAGCCCTAACATTAACGCAAATGCTAATGCTTAACCTAACCCTACCCCTTATCATAACACTCACGCTAACCTGAGACACTGCCCTCACACATGGTAGTAGAATACAAATTAGTTTAGTCCCCTAAATAGAAATCTCCCAGTGGCAAACATCGGATCTATGAGGAAAGCACGAACACTAACTCGAAACATAACCTTAACCCTTGCCATTAGCCTGAACTCTAACCCTAACACCATTCATAACCGGCCACTCTATACACAGGTATTGCAGTTGAATTCAAATATCTGTGGTTCCCTAACTTTAACACACCCCATACAACAGAGTGCTTCCCTGATTACCATCAAAGCATTAACACGAAACAAAAATCTCACACTAGCCCTATCCCTAATTATAAACCTAACATTACACAAAACCCTAACCCTAAACTAGGCAAAACACTAACTCTAATGATAGATGAAACCCTCACATTAATCCAACCTTAAAACTACCTGAAAACCTAACGCTAAGCCTAAACTTAAAATTAGCTGAAAAAATAACCCTAACAATGATCCTACCCCAAACCCTAACCCTATTCTGAGACACTGCACTGAAACACTGTGGATATTTTCAAATTTGTATGGTGCCCTAAGTGAAACACTCCAAGTGGCACCTATCACATCCCTGAGCACAATCCTAGCCATGAAACAAACATAACCATAATATTGGCCCTCACCCTTAACCCTAACACTAACTTTACACTTAAGGTTACCCTAACTGACGGTTAAGGTGTAAGCGTAACCCAAAAGTAAGACATTGTATGCAGACATTGCAGATGAAATCCAATTTGTATGATTCCCTAGTTTGAACACTCCATGTTGTACAGACACCTTCCCTGATTACTATCTTCACAATAACATGAGACATAACCATAAACCTAGACCTCACCCTAACACTTACGGTAAACCTACCCCTAAACCTAACCCAAAATCTCATTCTTCACCTAAGCCTATCCTATACCCTAACACTAATGCTAATCTGATTGACTGCACTCAGACACTGTAGTAGAATGCAAATTCTTATGGTGCTCTGAATTTAAACCTCCAGCTGCACTTATCCTCTCCCTGAGAAAAACCCTAACGCTATCTCGAAATCTAAACTTATCATTTGACCTTAAGCTTAACCCTAACTCGAAACCTCTCCACAATGGGCAAGACAGTTCACAGATATTGCAGTAGAATTCAAACTTCTGTGGTTCCCTAACTTAAACACTCCCAGTTGCTCAGATCCCTTCCCGGATTCAGATAAAAACACTACCACAAAAAATAACCATAAGACTAGCCCTAAACCAAACCCTAAACCTTACCCTAGACAAAACGCTAACCCTAACTCTAACCCTGTCCCTAGCCGAAAACATCACCCTAACACTAACACTAACCCTAGGCGATACCCTAACCATAACCCTAACCCTAGGTAAAGTTCTAAACATAACCCTAACAATAACCCTAAAGCTAGGTGAAAATCTAACCCCAACCATAACCCTAACACGAGCCAAAACATAACCCTAAACCTAGGCAAAATATTAAGCCGAACCCTAACCCTAGGTGAAACCCTAACCTTAACCCTAACCCTAGCCGAACCCCTAACCCTAACCCTAACCCTACCCGAAACTCTCATCCTAACACTAAACTTATACCTCGGTGATACCCAAACCCTAACCCTAACCATAGGTTAAGCCCTAAACCTAACCCTACCCTAATCCTAACCTTAGGAGAAAACCTAACACTAACCCTAACCCTAACACTAACCCTAACCCTAACCCTAACCCTACCCGAAACCCTCATCAAACAGTAAAACTATCCCTAGGCGATACCCAAACCCAAACCCTAACCATAGGTTAAGCCCTAAACCTAACCCTGACCCTAACCATAACCCTAGGTGAAAACCTAAACCTAACCCTAACCCTAATACTAGACATAATGATAACCCTAAACCTAGGCAAATCACTAAGCCTAACCCTAACACTAGGTGAAACCCTAACCCTTACCCTAACCCTAACAGAAACACTAACACTAACCCTAAACCTAACCCGGGCCGAAACAATGACCCTAACAATAATCCTATCCCGAACCCTAATCCCGCCACGAAGCCTATTCTGAGAACCTGCACTCAAACACTCTAGTTATTTCCAAATTTCATTTGGTGCCGTAAGTGCAACCCTCCAAAGGACACATATCCCATTCCGAAGCACAACCCTAGCAATGAATGAAACATACTCATAATATTGGCTCTCACCCTTCACCCTAACTCTAACCGTAACCCTAATTTAAGATTTTGTATTCAGATATTGCAGGTGAATTCAATTGGTATGGTTCCGTAGTTTTAACAGTCCATATTGCACACATACCTTCCCTATAACTAACTCATCTGTACCCTGGAACATAACCGGATACCTAGTCCTAACCCTGAACCTAGCCCTAACCATAACCCAAATGCTAATCCTTAACATAACCCTATCCCTTATCCTAACACTAACACTAACCTGAGACGCTGCCCTCACACATAGTAGTAGAATTCAAATTAGTTTGGTGACATAAATTGAAATCTCCCAGTTGCAAACATCGTATCAATGAGGAAAGCACGAACACTAACTCAAAACATAACCATAACCCTTGCCATTACCCTGAACCCTAACCCTAAAACTCTTCATAGCTGGCCGCTCTCTACACAGGTATTGCAGTTGAATTCAAATATCTGTGGTTCCCTAACATTAACACACCCCATACAACAGAGTGCTTCCCTGATTACCATCAAAAAACTAGCACGAAACAAAAATCTCACACTAGCCCTATCCCTAATCATAACCCTAACATTACACAAAACCCTAACCCTAAAACTAGGCAAAACACTAACTCTAATGATAGACGAAACCCTCACATTAATCCAACCTTAAAACTACCTGAAAACCTAACGCTAAGCCTAAACTTAAAACTAGCCGAAAACATAACCCTAACAATAATCCTACCCTGAACCCTAACCCTATTCTGAGACACTGCACTGAAACACTGTGGATATTTTATAATTTGTATGGTGCCCTAAGTGAAACACTCCAAGTGGCACATATCACATCCCTGAGCACAATCCTAGCCATGAAACACACATAACCATAATTGTGGCCCTCACCCTTAACCCTAACACTAACTTTACACTTAAGGTTAACCCTAACTTACGGTTAAGGTATAAGGGTAACCCAAACGTAAGACATTGTATTCAGACATTGCAGATGAAATCCAATTTGTATGATTCCCTAGTTTGAACACTCCATGTTGTACAGACACCTTCCCTGATTACTATCTTCACAATAACATGAGACATAACCATAAACCTAGACCTCACCCTAACACTCACCGTAAACCTACCCCTAAACCTAACCCAAAATCTCATCCTTCACCTAAGCCTATCCTTTACCCTAACACTAACGCTAATCTGATTGACTGCACTCAGACACTGTAGTAGAATGCAAATTCGTATGGTGCTCTGAATTTAAACCTCCAGCTGCACTTATCTTCTCCCTGAGAAAAACCCTAAAACTAACTCTAAATCAAACCCTATCATTTGCCCTTTAGCATAACCCTAACCCTCAACCTCTCCATAATGGGCAACACAGTTCACAGATATTGCAGTTGAATTCAAACTTCTCTGGTTCCCTAACTTAAACACTCCTGGTTGCTCTGATCCCTTCCCGGATTCAGATCAAAACACTACCACAAAAAATAACCATAAGACTAGCCCTAAACTAAACCCTAAACCTTACCCTAGCCAAAACCCTAACCCTAACTCTAACCCTGTCCCTAGCCAAAACATCACCCTAACAATAACACTAATCCTAGGCGATACCGTAACCATAACCCTAACCCTAGGTAAAGCCCTAAACATAACCCTAACAATAACCCTAATGCTAGGTGAAAATCTAACCCTAACCCTAACCCTAACACGAGCCAAATCATAATGCTAAACCTAGGCAAAATATTAAGCCGAACCCTAAACCTAGATGAAAGCCTAATCCTAACTCTAACCCTAGACGAAATCCTAACCCTCTCCCTAACCCTAACCCTAGGTGAAACCCTAACCCTAAACCTAACCCTACCAGAAACGCTCATCCTAACACTAAACCTATACCTCGGCGATACCCAAACCCTTACCCTAACCATAGGTTAAGCCCTAAACCTAACCCTAACCCTAATCCTACCTTAGGAGAAAACCTAATCCTAACCCTAACCCTAACACTAGCCAAAACCCTAAACCTAACCCTAGGCAATACACTAAGCCTAACCCTAACCCTACGTGAAACCCTAACACTAACCCTAACCCTAACCCTACCCAAAACTCTCATCTAACCGTAAAACAATCCCTAGGCGATACCCAAACCCTAAACCTAACCATAGGTTAAGCCCTAAAATTAACCCTAACCCTAACCAAAACCCTAGGTGAAAACCTAACCCTAACCCGAACGCTAATACTAGACATAACGCTAACCCTTAACCTAGACAAAACACTAAGCCTAAACCTAACACTAGGTGAAAACTTAACCCTTACCCTAACCATAACAGAAACACTAGGACTAACCCTAAACCTAACCCGGGCCGAAAAAATAACCCTAACAATAATCCTATCCCGAACCCTAATCCCGCCACGAAGCCTATTCTGAGAACCTGCACTCAAACACTCTAGTTATTTCCAAATTTCATTTGGTGCCATAAGTGCAACCCTCCAAAGGACACATATCCCATTCTGAAGCACAACCATAGCAATGAATGAAACATAGTCATTGGCTCTAACCCTTCACCCTAACTCTAACCGTAAACCTAATTTAAGACATTTTATTCAGATATGGCAGGTGAATTCAATTGGTATGGTTCCCTAGTTTTAACAGTCCATATTGCACAGATACGTTCCCTATGACTAACTCATATGTACGCTGGAACATAACCGGATACCTAGTCCTAACCCTAAACCTAGCCCTAACCATAACCCAAATGCTAATCCTTAACCTAACCCTATCCCTTATCCTAACACTAACGCTAACCTGAGATGCTGCCCTCACACATAGTAGTAGAATTCAAATTAGTTTGGTGACCTAAATTGAAATCTCCCAGTTGCAAACATCGGATCAATGAGGAAAGCACGAACACTAACTTGAAACATAATCCTAACCCTTGCCATTAGCCTGAATCCTAACCCTAACGCTATTCATAACCGGCCACTCTGTACACAGGTATTGCAGTTGAATTCAAATATCTGTGGTTGCCTAACTTTAACACACCCCATACAACAGAGCACTTCCCTGATTACCATCAAAGCACTAACACGAAACAAAAATCTCACACTAGCCCTATCCCTAATCCTAACCCTAACATTACACAAAACCCTAACCCTAAAACTAGGCAAAACACTAACTCTAATGATAGACGAAACCCTCACATTAGTCCAACCTTAAAATTACCTGAAAACATAATGCTAAGCCGAAACTTAAAACTAGCCAAAAAAATAACCCTAACAATAATCCTACCCCGAAACCTAACCCTATTCTGAGACACTGCACTGAAACACTGTGGATATTTTCAAATTTGTATGGTGCCCTAAGTGAAACACTGCAAGTGGCACATATCGCATCCCAGAGCACAATCCTCGCCAAGAAACAAACATATACATAATATTGGCCCTCACCCTTAACCCTAACCCTAACTTTACACTTAAGGTTAACCCTAACTTACGGTTAAGGTATAAGCGTAACGCAAACGTAAGACATTGTATTCAGACTTTGCAGATGAAATCCAATTTGTATGATTCCCTAGTTAGAACACTCCATGTTGCACAGACACCTTCCCTGATTACTATCTTCAAAATAACATGAAACATAACCATGAACATAGACCTCACCCTGACACTCACCTTAAACCTACCCCTCACCCTAACGCAAAATCTCATCCTTCATCTAAGCCTATCCTTTACCCTAACACTAACGTTTATCTGATTGACTGCACTCAGACACTGTAGTAGAATGCAAATTCGTATGGTGCTCTGAATTTAAACCTCCAGCTGCACTTGTCCTCTCCCTGAGAAAAACCCTAACACTAACTCGAAATCTAAACCTATCATTTGCCCTTAAGTTTAACGCTAACCCGAAACCTCTCCATAATGGGAAAAATAGTTCACAGATATTGCAGTTGAATGCAACCTTCTGTGGTTCCCTAAATTAAACACTCCCGGTTGCTCAGATCCCTTTCCGGATTCAGATCAAAACACTACCACAAAAAATAACCATAGACTAGGCCCAAAACAAACCCTAAACCTAACACTAGTCAAAACCCTACCCCTAACTCTTACCCTGTCCCTAGCCGAAAATGTCATCCTAACACTAACACTAACCCTAGGCGATAGCCTAACCCTAACCCTAACCGTAGGTTAAGCCCTACACCTAACTCTAAACCTAACCCTAACCCTAGGTGAAAACATAACCCAAACCCAAACCCTAACACTAGCCAAAACCTGACCCTAACCCTAGGCAAAATATTAAGCCTAACCCTAACCCTAGGTGAAACCCCAACTCTAACCCTGACCCTACCTGAAAACCTAACACTCTCCCTAATCCTAACCCAGGTGAAATCCTAACCCTAACCCTAACCCTACCCAAAACACTCATCCTAACACTAAACCTATCCCTCGGCGATACCCAAATCCTAACCCTAACCATTGGTTAAGCCCTAAATCTAACCCTAACCCTAACCATAACCCTAGGTGAAAACGTAACCCTAAACCTAACCCTAACACTAGACAAATTCTAAACCTAACCCTAGGCAACACACTAAGCCTAACCCTAACCCTAGGTGAAACCCTAATATTAACCCTAACCCTAGCCGAAACCTAACCCTAACCCTAACCCGAACCCTAACCCTAGGTGAAACCCAAACACTAACCGTAACCCTTATCCTACCCGAAATCCTCATGTAACAGTAAAACTATCCTTAGGCGATACCCAATCCCTAACCCTAACCATAGGTTAAGCCCTAAACCTAACCCTACCCCTAACCCTAACACTAGACATAATGCTAACCCTAAACCTAGGCAAAACACTAAGCCTAACCCTAACCCTAGGTGAAACCCTAACCTTAACCCTAACCCTACCCGAAACCCTCATCCTAACACTAAACCTATACCTCGGCGATACCCAAAGCCTAACCCTAACCATAGGTTAAGCCCTAAACCTAACCCTAACCCTAACCCTAACCCTATGTGAAAACCTAACCCTAACCCAAACCCTAACACTAGCCAAAACCTAACCCTAAACCTAGGTGAAACCCTAACCCTAACCCTAACCCTAACCCTACCCAAAACCCACATGCAACAGTAAAACTATCCCTAGGCGATACCCAAACCCTAACCCTAACCATAGGTTAAGACCTAAACCTAACCCTAACCCTAACCATAACCCTAGGTGAAAATCTAACCCTACCCCTAAACCTAACTAGACATAAAGCTAACCCTAACCCTAGGCAAAAAAACTAAGCCTAAACCTAACCCGAGGTGAAACCCTAACCCTAACCTTAACCCTAACCCTAACATGAGCCAAAACATAACCCTAAACCTAGGCAAAATATTAAGCCGAACCCTAACCCTATGTGAAAACCTAACCCTAAACCTAACCCTAGCCGAAAACCTAACCCTCTCCCTAACCCTACCTGAAACTCTCATCCTAACACTAAATCTATACATAGGCGATACCCAAACCCTAACCCTAACCATAGGTTAAGCCCTAAACCTAACCATAACCCTAATTGTAACCTTAGGAGAAAACCTAACCCTAACCTTAACCCTAACACTAGCCAAAACCCTAAACCTAACACTAGGCAAAACACTAACCCTAACCCTAACCCTAGGTGAAACCCTAACACTAACCCTAATCCTTACCCTAACCGAAACCCACATGCAACAGTAAAACTATCCCTAGGCGATACCCAAACCCTAACACTAACCATAGGTTAAGCCCTAAACCTAACCCTAAACCTAACCCTAACAATAGACATAATGCTAACCCTAACCCAAGGCAAAACACTAAGCCTAACCCTAACCCTAGTTGAAACCCTAACCCTAACCCTAACCCTACCCGAGACACTCATACTAACACTAAACCTATACCTCGGGGATACACAAACGGTAACCCTAACCATAGGTTAAGCCGTAAACCTAACCCTAACCCTAACCCTAACCCTAGGTGAAAACCTAACCCTAGCCCTAACCCTACCCGAAACCCTCATCCTAACACTAATCCTATCCCTCGGCGATACCCAAACCCTAACCCTAACCATGGGTTAAGCACTAAACATAACCCTAAACTTAACCCTAAACCTAGGGGAAATCCTAACCCTAACCCTAACCCTAACACTAGACAAATTCTAATCCTAAAGCTAGGCAACACAAGAAGCCTAACCCTAAACCTAGGTGAAACCCTAACACTAACCCTAACTTTAGCCGAACCTAACCCTAACCCTAACCCTAACCCTAAAACTAGGTGAAACCCTAACACTAACCCTAACCCTAAGCCTACCCGAAACCCACATGCAGGAATAAAACTATCCCCAGGCGATATCCAAACCCTAACCCTAATGATAAGTTAAGCCCTAATCCTAACCCTAACCCTAACCATAACCCTAAGTGAAAACCCAACCTTACCCCTAAGCCAAACACTAGACATAAAGATAACCCTAAACTTGGCAAAAAACTAAGCCTAAACCTAACCCGAGGTGAAACCCTAACCCTAACCCTAACCGAAACACTAACACAAACCCCAAACATATCCCATGCCGAAACACTAACCCTAACAATAATCCTATCCCAAACCCTAGTCCCACAACTAAGCCTATTCTGAGACACTGCACACAAACACTCTAGTTATTTCCAAATTTCATTTGGTGCCGTAAGTGCAAACCTCCAAGGGACACATATCCGGTTCTGAATCACAACACTAGCATGAATGAAACATACCCATAATATGTGCTCTCACCCTTCACCCTAAATCTAACTGTAACCCTAACTTAAGACATTGTATTCAGATATTGCAGGTGAATTCAATTTCTATAGTTCCCTAGTCTTAACAGTCCATATTGCACAGATACGTTCCCTATGACTAACTCATCTGTATGCTGGAACATAACCGGATACCTAGTCCTAACACTAAACCTAGCCCTAACCATAACCCAAATGCTAATCCTTAACCTAAACCTAACCCTTATCCTAACACTAACGCTAACCTGCGACGCTGCCCTCACACACAGTAGTAGAATTCAAATTAGTTTGGTGACCTAAATTGAAATCTCCCAGTTGCAAACATCGTATCAATGAGGAAAGCACAAACACTAACTCAAAACATAACCCTAACCATTGCCATTAGCCTGAACCTTAACCCTAACACTATTCATAACTGGCCACTCTGTACACAGGTATTGCAGTTTAATTCAAATATCGGTGGTTCCCTAAATTTAACACACCCCATACAACAGAGTGCTTCCCTGATTACCATCAAAGCACTAACACGAAACAAAAATCTCACACTAGCCCTATCCCTAATCCTAACCCTAACATTACACAAAACCCTAACCCTAAAACTAGGCAAAACACTAACTCTAATGATAGATGAAACCCTCACATAAATACAACCTTAAAACTACCTGAAAACCTAACGCTAAGCCTAAACTTAAAACTAGCCGAAAAAATAACCTTAACAATAATCCTACCCCGAACCCTAACCCTATTCTGAGACACTGCACTGAAACACTGTGGATATTTTCACATTTGTATGGTACCCTAAGTGAAACACTCCAAGTGGCACATATCGAATCCCTGAGGACAATCCTCGCCATGAAACAAACATATCCATAATATTGGCCCTCACCCTTAACCCTAACCCTAACTTTACACTTAAGGTTAACCCTAACTTATGGTTAAGGTATAAGCGTAACCCAAACGTAAGACATTGTATTCAGACATTGCAGATGAAATCCAGTTTGTGTGGTTCCCTAGTTTGAACACTCCATGTTGCACAGACACCTTCCCTGATTACTATCTTCACAATAACATGAAACATAACCATAAACCTAGACCTTACCTTAACACTAACCATAAACCTACCCCTAACCTAACCCAAAATCTCATCCTTCACCTAAGCCTATCCTTTACCCTAATACTAACGTTTATCTGATTGACTGCACTCAGACACTGTAGTAGAATGCAAATTCGTATGGTGCTCTGAATTTAAACCTCCAGCTGCACTTATCCTCTCCCTGAGAAAAACCCTAAAACTAACTCGAAATCTAACCCCATCATTTGCCCTTAAGCTAACCCTAATCCTAACCCTCTCCACAATGGGCAATACAGTTCACAGATATTGCAGTTGAATTCAAATTTCTGTGGTTCCGTAAATTAAACACTCCCGGTTGCTCAGATCCCTTCCCGGATTCAGATAAAACACTACCACAAAAAATAACCATAAGACTAGCCCTAAACCAAACCCTAAACCTTACTGTAGCCAAAACCTAACGCTAACTCTAACCCTGTCCCTAGCTGAAAACATCACCCTAACACTAACACTAGCCCTAGGCGATAACCTAACAATAACCCTAACCCAAGAAAGCCCTAAACATAACCCTAACAATAACCCTAAAGCTAGGTGAAAATCTCACACTAACCCTAACCCTAACACGAGCCAAAACATAACCCTAAACCAAGGCAAAATATTAAGCCAAACCCCAACACTAGGTGAAACCCTAACCCTAACTCTAACCCTAGCCGAAACCCTAACCCTCTCCCTAACCCTAACCCTAGGTGAAACCCTAACCCTAACCCTAACCCTACCCGAATCTCTCATCCTAACAGAAAAGCTATCCCTCGGCGATATCCCAACCCTAACCCTAACCATAGGTTAAGCCCTAAACCTAACCCCAACCCTAATCCTGACCTTAGGAGAAAACCTAACCCTAACCTTAACCCTAACACTAGCCAAAACCCTAAACCTAACCCTAGGCAACACACTAAGCCTAACCCTAAACCTAGGTGAAACCCTAACAGTAATCCTAACCCTATCCCTACCCGAAACCCTCATCTAACAGTGAAACTATACCTAGGCGATACCCAAACCCTAACCCTAACCATAGGTTAAGACCTAAACCTAACCCAACCCTAACCATAACCCTAGGTGAAAACATAACCCTAACCCTAAAACTAATACTAGAAGTAACGCTAAACCTAAAACTTGGCAAAACACTAAGTCTAACCATAACACTAGGTGAATCCCTAACCCTTACCCTAACCCTAATAGAAACACTAACACTAACCCTAAACATGACCCGGGCCGAAACAATAACCCTAACAATAATCCTATGCCAAACCCTAATCCCGCCATGAAGAATATTCTGAGAACCTGCACTCAAACACTCTAGTTATTTCTAAATTTCATTTGGTGCCGTAAGTGCAACCCTCAAAAGGACACATATCCCATTCTGAAGCACAACCCTAGCAATGAATGAAACATACTCATAATATTGGCTATCACCCTTCACACTAACTCTAACCGTAACCCTAATTTAAGACATTGTATTCAGATATGGCAGGTGAATTCACTTGGTATGGTTCCCCAGTTTTAACAGTCCATATTGCACAGATACGTTCCCTATAACTAACTCATCTGTACCCTGGAACATAACCAGATACCTAGTCCTAACCCTAAACCTAGCCCTAACCATAACCCAAATGCTAATCCTTAACCTAACCCTATAACTTATCATAACACTAACGCTAACCTGAGATGCTGCCCTCACACATAGTAGTAGAATTCAAATTAGTTTGGTGACTTAAATGGAAATCTCCCAGTTGTAAACATGGTATCAATGAGGAAAGCATGAACACTAACTCAAAACATAACCCTAACCATTTCCATTAGCCTGAATCCTAACCCTAACACTCTTCATAACCGACCACTCTGTACACAGGTATTGCAGTTGAATTCAAATATCTGGGTTCCCTAACTATAACACACCCCACACAACAGAGAGCTTCCCTGATTACCATCAAAGCACTAACACGAAACAAAAATCTCACACTAGCCCTATCCCTCATCATAACCCTAACATTACACAAAACCCTAACCCTAAAACTAGGCAAAACACTAACTCTAATGATAGATGAAACCCTCACATTAATCCAACCTTAAAACTAACTGAAAACCTAACGCTAAGCCTAAAATTAAAACTAGCCAAAAAAATAACCCTAACAATAATCCTACCCCGAACCCTAACCTTATTCTGAGACACTGCACTGAAACACTGTGGATATTCTCAAATTTCTTGGTGCCCTAAGTGAAACGCTCCAAGTGGCACATATCGCATCCCTGAGCACAATCCTCGCCATGAAACAAACATATCCATAATATTGGCCCTCACCCTTAACCCTAACCCTAACTTTACACTTAAGGTTAACCCTAACTGACGGTTAAGGTAAAAGCGTAACCCAAACGTAAGACATTGTATTCAGACTTTGCAGATGAAATCCAATTTGTATGACACCCTGGTTTGAACACTCCATGTTGCACAGACACCTTCCCTGATTACTATCTTCACAATAACATGAAACATAACCATAAACCTAGACCTCACCCTAACACTCACCGTAAACCTACCCCTAACCCTAACCCAAAATCTCATCCTTCACCTAAGCCTATCCTTTACCCTAACACTAACGCTTATCTGATTGACTGCACTCAGACACTGTAATAGAATGCAAATTCGTATGGTGCTCTGAATTTAAACCTCCAGCTGCACTTATCCTCTCCCTGAGAAAAACCCTAACACTATCTCGAAATCTAACCCTATCATTTGCCCTTAAGCTTAACCCTAACACGAAACCACTCCATAATGGGCAACACAGTTCACAGATATTGCAGTGAATTCAAACTTCTGTGCTTCCCTAACTTAAACACTCCCGGTTGCTCAGATCCCTTCATGGATTCAGATAAAAAAACTACCACAAAAAATAACCATAAGACTAGCCCTAAAACAAACCCTAAACCTAACACTAGTCAAAAAACTAACCCTAACTCTAACCCTGTCCCTAGCCGAAAACGACACCCTAACACTAACACTAACCCTAGGCTATACCCTAACCCTAAACCTAACCCTATGTTAAGCCCTAAACCTAACCCTAAACCTAACCCTAACCCTAGGTGGAAACATAACCCTAACCCAAACCCTAACACTAGCGAAAACCTAACCCTAACCCTAGGCAAAATATTAAGCCTAACCCTAACCCTAGGTGAAACCCCAACCCTAAAACTGACCCTAGCTGAAACCCTAACCCTCTCCCTAAACCTAACCCTATGTGAAACCCTAACCCTAACCCTAACCCTACCCGAAACCCTCATCCTAACTCTAAACCAATCCCTCGGCAATACCCAAACCCTAACCCTAACCATGGGTTAAGCCCTAAACCTAACCCTAACCCTAAACATAACCCTAGGTGAAAACGTAACCCTAACCCTAACACTAACACTAGACAATTTCTAAACCTAACCCTAGGCAACACACTAAGCCTAACCCTAACCCTAGGTGAAACCCTAACATTAACCCTAACCCTAGCCGAAACCTAACCCTAACCCTAACCCGAACCCTAACACTAGGTGAAACCCTAACACTAACCGTAACCCTAATCCTACCCGAAATCCTCATCTAACAGTAAAACTATCCTTAGGTCATTTCCAAACCCTAACCCTAACCATAGGCTAAGCCCTAAAACTAACCCTAACCCTACCCCTAACACATAATGCTAACTCTCACCCTAGGCAAAACACTAAGCCTAACCCTAACACTAGGTGAAACCCTAACCCTAACCCTAACCCTACCCTAAACTCTCATCCTGACACTAAACCTAGACCTTGGCGATACCCAAACCCTAACCCTAACCATAGGTTAAGCCCTAAACCTAACCCTAACCCTAAACTTAACCCTAGGTGAAAACCTAACCCTACCCCAAACCCTAACAATAGGCTAAACCTAACCCTAACCGTAGGTGAAAACCTAACCCTAACACTAATCCTACCCGAAACCCTCATCCTAACACTACACCTATCCCTCGGCGATACCCAAAACCAACCCTAACCATGGGTTAACCCCTAAACCTAGCCCTAACACTAACCATAACCCTAGGTGAAAATGTATCCCTAACCCTAACCCTAACACTAGACAAATTCTAAACCTAACCCTAGGCAACACAACAAGCATAACCCTAACCCTAGGTGAAACCCTAACATTAACCCTAACCCTAGCTGAAACCTCACCCTAACCCTAACCCGAACCCTAACCCTAGGTGAAACCCTAACACTAACCGTAACCATAATCCTACCCGAAATCCTCACCTAACAGTAAAACTATCCTTAGGCGATACCCATACCCTAACCCTAACCATAGGTTAAGCCCTAAACCTAACCCTAACCCTAACCCTAACACTAGACATAATGCTAACCCTAACCATAGCCAAAACACTAAGCGTAACCCTAACCCTAGGTGAAACCTTAACCCTAACCCTAACCCTACCCGAAACTCTCATCCTAACACTAAACCTATACCTCGGCAATACCCAAACCCTAACCCTAACCATAGGTTAAACCCTAAACCTAACCCTAACCCTAACCCTAACCCTAGGTGAAAACCTAACCCTAACACAAACCCTAACACTAGGCGAAACCTAACCTTAACCCTAGGTGAAACCCTAACCCTAACCCTAACCCTACCCGAAACCCTCATCCTAACACAAAACCTATCCCTCAGCGATACCCAAACCCTAACCCTAACCATGGGATAAGCCCTAAACCTAACCCTAAACTTAACCCTAACACTAGACAAATTCTAATCCCAACACTAGGCAACACACTAAGCCTAACCCTAACCCTAGGTGAAACCCTAACATTAACCCTCACTGTAGCCGAACCTAACCCTAACCCTAACCCTAACGCTAACACTAGGTGAAACCCTAACACTAACCCTAACCCTAACCCTACCCGAATTCCACATGCAACAGTAAAACTATCCCTAAGCGATAAACAAACCCTAACCCTAACCATAGGTTACACCCTAAACCTAACCCTAACCCTATCCATAACCCTAGGTGAAAACCTAACCCTACCCCTAAACCTAACACTAGACAAAGCTAACCCTAACCCTAGGGAAAAAACTAAGCCTAAACCTAACCCGAGGTGAAACCCTAACCCTAACCCCAACCGAAACACTAACACAACCCTAAACATTACCAGGGCCAAAACAATAACCCTAACAATAATCCTATCCCATACCCTCGTCCCTCCACTAAGCCTATTCCGAGATACTGCACTCAAACACTATAGCTATTTCCAAATTTCATTTGGTGCCGTAAGTGCAACCCTCCAAGGGACACATATCCGGTTGCTAAGCACAACATTAGCAATGAATGAAACATACCCATAATATTGGCTCTCACCCTTCACCCTAACTCTAACCGTAACCCTAATTTAAGACATTGTATTCAGATATTGCAGGTGAATTCAATTGGTATGGTTCCCTAGTTTTAACAGTCCATATTGCACAGATACGTACCCTATGACTAACTCATCTGTACGCTGGAACATAACCGGATACCTAGTACTAACCCTAAACCTAGCCCTAACCATAACCCAAATGCTAATCCTTAACCTAACCCTATCCCTTATCCTAACACTAACGCTAACCTGAGACGCTGCCCTCACACATAGTAGTAGAATTCAAATTAGTTTGGTGACCTAAATTGAAATCTCCGGTTGCAAACATCGTATCAATGAGGAAAGCACGAACACTAACTCGAAACATAACCCTAACCCTTGCCATTAGCCTGAACCATAACCCTAACACTATCCATAACCGGCCACTCTGTACACAGCTATTGCAGTTGAATTCAAATATCTGTGGTTCCCTAACTTTAACACACCCCATACAAGAGAGCGCTTCCCTGATTACCATCAAAGCATTAACACGAAACAAAAATCTCACACTAGCCCTATCCCTAATCCTAACCCTAACATTACACAAAACCCTAACCCTAAAACTAGGCAAAACACTAACTCTAATGATAGACGAAACCCTCACATTAATCCAAACTTAAAACTACCTGAAAACCTAACGCTAAGCCTAAACTTAAAACTAGCTGAAAAAATAACCCTAACAATAATCCTACCCCGAACCCTAACCGTATTCTTAGACACTGCACTGAAACACTGTGGATATTCCCAAATTTGTATGGTGTCCTAAGTGAAACACTCCAAGAGGCACATATCGCATCCCTGAGCACAATCCACGCCAAGAAACAAACATATCCATAATATTGGCCCTCACCCTTACCCCTAACCCTAACTTTACACTTAAGGTTAACCCTAACTTATGGTTAAGGTATAAGCATAACCCAAACGTAAGACATTGTATTCAGACATTGCAGATGAAATCCAGTTTTTGTGGTTCCCTAGTTTGAACACTCCATGTTGCACAGACACCTTCCCTGATTACTATCTTCACAATAACATGAAACATAACCAGAAACCTAGACCTCACCCTAACAACAACTGTAAACCTACCACTAACACTAACCCAAAATCTCATCCTTCACCTAAGCCTATCCTTTACACTAACACTAACGCTTATCTGATTGACTGCACTCAGACACTGTAGTAGAATGCAAATTCGTATGGTGCTCTGAATTTAAACCTCCAGCTGCACTTATCCTCTCCCTGAGAAAAACCCTAACACTATCTCGAAATCTAACCCTATCATTTGCCCTTAAGCTTAACCCTAACCCGAAACCTCTCCATAATGGGCAACACAGTTCACAGATAGTGCAGTTGTATTCAAACTTCTGTGCTTCCCTAACTTAAACACTCCCGGTTGCTCAGATCCCTTCCCGGATTCAGATCAAAACACTCCCCAAAAAATAACCATAAGACTAGCCCTAAAAGAAACCCTTAACCTAACCCTAGTCAAAACCCTAACCCTAACTCTAACCCTGTCCCTAGCCGAAAACGTCACCCTAACACTAACACTAACACTAGGCGATACTCTAACCCTAACCCTAAACCTAGGTAAAGCCCTAAACCTAACCCTAACACTAACCCTAACCCTAGGTGGAAACATAACCCTAACCCAAACCCTAACACGAGCCAAAACCTAACCCTAACCCTAGGCAAAATATTAAGCCTAACCCTAACCCTAGGTGAAACCCCAACCCTAACCATGACCCTAGCTGAAACCCTAAACCTCTCCCTAAAACTAACCCTACATGAAACCCTAATGCTAACCCTAACCCTACCCGAAACCCTCATCCTAACACTAAACCTATCCCTCGGCGATACCCAAACCCTAACCCTAACAATGGGTTAATCCCTAAACCTAACCCTAAACATAACCCTAGATGAAAACGTTACCCTAACCCTAACCCTAACACTAGACAAATTCTAAACGTAACCCTAGGCAACACACTAAGCCTAACCCTAACCCTAGGTGAAACCCTAACATTAACCCTAACCCTAGCCGAAACCTCACCCTAACCCTAACCAGAACCCTAACCCTTGGTGAAACCCTAACACTAACCGTAACCCTAATCCTACCTGAAATCCTCATCTGACAGTAAAACTAATCTTATGCAATACCAAAACCCTAACCCAAACCATAGATTAAGCCCTAAACCTAAACCTAACCCTAACCCTAACACTAGACATAATGCTAACCCCAACCCTAGGCAAAACACTAAGCCTAACCCTAACCCTAGTTGAAACCCTAACCCTAACCCTTACCCTACCCGAAACTCTCATCCTAACACTAAACTTATACCTCGGCGATACCCAAACCCTAACCCTAACCAGAGGTTAAGCCCTAAACCTAACCCTAACCATAACCCTAAACCTAGGGGAAAACCTAACACTAACCCAAACCCTACCACTTGCGAAAACCTAACCCTAACCCTAGGTGAAACCCTAACCCTAACCCTAACCCTACCCAA
Organism: Pedetes capensis; assembly: GCA_007922755.1. Lineage (NCBI taxonomy): Eukaryota > Metazoa > Chordata > Mammalia > Rodentia > Pedetidae > Pedetes > Pedetes capensis. The sequence continues at coordinate 6,297 of VMDO01020342.1, read as the reverse complement.
AACCTCATCCTAACACTAAACCTATCCCTCGGCGATACACAAACCCTAACCCTAACCATGGATTAAGCCCTGAACCTAATCCTAAACTTAACCCTAAATCTAACACTACCAATAGACAAATTCTAATCCCAACGCTAGGCAACACACTAAGCCTAACCCTAACCCTAGGTGAAACCCTAACATTAACCCTAACTGTAGCCCAACCTAACCCTAACCCTAACCCTAACACTAACACTAGGTGAAACCCTAACACTAACCCTAACCCTAACCCTACCCGAAACCCACATGCAACAGTAAAACTATCCCTAGGCGATACCCTAAATCTAACACTAACCCTAGGTTAAGCCCTAAACCTATCCCTAACCCTAACCCTAACCCTAGGTGAAAACCTAACCCTAACCCTGACCCTAACACTAGACAAATTCTAAACCTAACCCTAGGCAACACACTAAGCATAACGCTAACCCTAGGTGAACCATAACAATAACCCTAACCCTAGCCGAAACCTAACCATAACCCTAACCCTAACCCTAGGTGGAAACATAACCCTAACCCAAACCCTAACACTAGCCAAAACCTAACCATAACCCTAGGCATAATATTAAGCCTAACCCTAACCCTAGGGGAAACCCCAACCCAAACCTGACCCTAGCTGAAACCTAACCCAAACGTAACCCTAACCCTAAACCTAACCCTATCCCTAGTAGAAACTCTAACCCTAACCCTACCCAAAACCCTAACCCTAACCCTCACCCTAGCCCTAGATTAAACCCTAACCGTAACCCATACCCTAGGCAAAATCCTAACCCTAACCCTAACACTAAACCTAGTCAAAACCCAAACCCTAAGCTTAACCCTACCCTAGCCCTAACCACAACCCAAATGCTAATCCTAAACCTAGCCCATAACCTTACCCAAAACCTCATCCTTAACTTACCCATATATCTTACCAAAACACTAATCCGGTTCCGAAGCACAACTGTAGTAGAATGCAAATTCCTATGGTGCTCTGAATATAAACCTCCAGCTGCACTTATCCTACAGTGTCTGAGTGCCACTTGGAGTGTTTCACTTAGGGCAGCTGGAACATAACCGGATACATAGTCCTAACCCTAGCCCTAACTCTAGGCTGTGTTCGGGATAGGATTATTGTTAGGGTTACTGTTATGTCTAGGGTTAGGTTTAGAGTTAGGGTTAGGGTTACATCTATGGTTAGGGTTAGTTTTGGGATAGTTTTTCTCCTAGGATAAGGGATAGTGTTAGGGTTAGGGTTTTGGCTACAGTTAGGGTTAGGTTCAGGGTTACAGCTACGGTTAGGTTTAGGGTTAGGTTTTTGCCTAGGGAGTGTTGCCCATTGTGGAGAGATTTCGTGTTAGGGTTAAGCTTAAGTTTAGGGTTTTGCCTAGGCTTAGGGTTAGGTTTAGGGTTAGGTTTTCACCTAGGGTGAGGGTTATTGTTAGGGTTATGGTTTCGCCTAGGTTGATGGTTAGGTTTAGGGTTAGGCTTTCAGCTACGGTTGGGGTAGATCTAGGGCTAGGGTTAGCGTTAGGGTTATGTTTCGTGGTCGTGTTTTGATTGTAATCAGGGAAGGGCTCTGTGGTACGGGGAGTGTTTCCGTAAGGGAACCACAGAAAGTTGAATTCAACTGCAATACCTGTGTACAGTGTTGCCGTTTATGGAAAGGGATAGGGTTAAGGTTAAGGCTGAGAGCGAGGGTTAGGATTATGTTTCGAGTTAGGGTTTGGGCTTTCCTCAGGTATAGGATATGTGCATATGGGAGGTTTAATTTTAGGGCACCATACTAATTTGCATTCTCCTACAGTGTCTGAGTGCAGTCTCTCACATTAGCATTAGTGTTTTGGTAAGATATATGGGTAAGTTAAGGATGAGGTTTTGTGTAAGGTTTTGGGCTAGGTTTATGGTTAGTGTAGGGTTACGGCTAGGTTTAGGGTTAGATTTCATGTTAGTGTTATGATAGTAATCAGGGAAGGGATCTATGCAACACGGAGTGTTAAAATTAGGGAATCATACAAATTGGATTTCAACTGCAATGTCTGAATACAATGTCTTAAGTTATGGTTATGGTTAGGGTTAGGGTTAAGGGTGAGAGCCAATATTATGTTTATCTTCTTTTCATTGCTAGGGTTGTGCTTCAGACTGGGATATGTGTCACTTGGAGTGTTGCACTTAGGGCACCATAAATATTCGAAAATAACTGCAGTGTTTGAGGGCAGTGTATCAGAATAATGTTAGTGTACAGATTAGGGTTTGGGATAGGTGTATAGTTAGGGTATTTGTTTTGGCTAGGGTTAGGTTTAGGCTTAGGTTTTGGGTTTAATCTAGGGTTAGGATTAGGGTTAGGGTCAGGGTTTCTCTTAGGGTTAGGGTTAAAATTATGTTTAGATTTTCGCCTAGGGTTAGGGTTAGGTTTAGTGTTTCAGCTAAGGTTGGGGTTAGGGTTAGGGTTTCTCCTACGTTTAGGGTTAGGTTTAGGGTTAGGGTTTCATCTAGAGTTATGGATAGGTTTAGGATTTCAGCTAAGTTTGGGGTTAGGGTGAGGGTTTCACCTAGGGTTCGGGTTAGGTTTTCACCTAGGATTAGGGTTATGGTAAGTGTTAGGGTTTCAGCTAGTGTTAGTGTTAGGGTTACGTTTAGAGTTTCACCTATACTTTGGGTAAGTGTTAGGGTTAGGGTTTTGGATAGGGTTAGGGTTAGGGTTAGGTTTAGGGATTCAGGTAGGGTTAGGGTTATGGTTTCACCTAGGGTTAGGATTAGGGTTATGGTTAGGTTTTCACCTAGGGTTAGTGTTAGGGTTCAGGTTTCACCTACAGTTAGGGTTACAGTTAGGTTAAGGGATATGCGTAAGGTTAGGGTTAGGGTTAGGGTTTCACCTATGTTTAGGGTTAGGTTAGGGTTAGGGTTTCACCTAGGATTAGGGTCAGGGTTACAGTTGGGGTTTCGGAGGGTTAGGTTTAGGTGTAGGGTTTCAGCTAGGGTTAGGGTTAGGGATAGGATTTCACCTAGGTTTAGGTACAGGGTTAGGTTAGGGTTTCGCCTAGGGTTAGGATTAGGGCTAGCATTAGGGTTTCATCTAGGGTTAGGGTAAGGGTTAGGTATCCTGTTTTGGCTAGTGTTAGAGTTTGGGTTAGTTATAGGGTTTCAGCTAGGTTTATGGATAGGGTTAGGGATAGGGTTCGCCTAGGTTTAGGGTTAGGTTTAGTGTTAGGCTTTCACCTAGGTTTAGGGTTAGGGTTTCAGCTAGAGTTAGGGTTAGCTTTAGGGTTCAGCTAGGGTTAGCGTTAGGGTTAATGATTCGCCTAGCATTAGGATAAGGGTTAGGCTTACTGATTTGCCTAGGGATAGGGTAAGGGTTAGCATTAGGTTTACAGCTAGGGTTAGGGTTAGGATTAGGGTTAGGGTTTCACCTAGGTTTAAGATAAGGGTTAGGGTTAGGGTTTCGGCTAGGGTTAGGGTTACCTTTAGGGTTTCAGCTAGGGTTAGATTTAGGGTTAGGGTTTCACCTAGCATTAGGGTTAGGGATAGCATTAGGGTTTTGCCTAGGGTTAGGGTTAGGTTTAGTTTTAGGGTTTCAGCTAGAGTTAAGAGTAGGGACAGGGTTGGTGCTTCACCTAGGGGTAGGATTAGGGTTTCAGCTAGGGCTATGGTTTGGGTTAGTGTTAGGGTTTCAGCTAGGGTTAGGGTTAGGGTTATGGTTTTGCCTGTCGTTAGGATTAGGTTTAGGTTAAGGGTTATGTTTAGGGTTAGGGTTTCGCCTTGGCGTAGGGTTAGGTTTAGGGATAGGATTTTGGCAAGGGTTAGGCTTAGGCTTAGGTTTAGGGCTAGTGTTAGGGTGATGTTTCATGTTAGTGCATGTTAGTGTTTTGATCGTAATCAGGGAAGGGATCTGTGCAACAGGGAGTGTTTAAGTTAGGGAACCACAGAAGCTTGAATTCAAGTGCAATATCTGTGAACTGTTTTGCCCGTTATGGATAGGGTTAGGGTTAGGGTTAGGGTTTCGCCTAGGGTTAGGGTGAGTGTTAGGTTTAGGGTTAGGTTTTCGGCCAGGGTTATGGATATGTTTAGGGTAATGGTTTCATCTAGTGTAAGTTTTTGGTTTAGGGTTAGGGATCACATAGGGTTAGGGTTAGGGTTACAGCTAGGGTTAGAGTTAGGTTTAGGGTTTCAGTTAGGGTTAGTTTTAGGTTTAGGGTTATGTTTCATTTTAGAGAATTGATCGAAATCGGGGAAGCTATCTGCGCAATGGGTAGTGTTCAACTTAGAGAACCAAAGATCTTTGAATACAACTTCAATATCTGTGAACTGTGTTGCCCGTTTATGGATAGGGTTAGGGTTAGGATTAAATTTAAGGGCCAATGTTAGGGTTAGATTTTGAGTCAGTGTTGGGGATTTCTCAGGGATAGGTTTGTGCAGCTGGGAGATTTAAATTTAGGGCACCATACTCATTTGCATTACACTACAATATCTGTGTGCAGTCTCTCAGATTAGCGTGAGTGTTAGGGCAAGGGATAGGGTTAGGTGAAGGATGAGGTTTTGGGTTAGGGTTAGCTCTAGGTTTAGGGTTAGTGTTAGGTTTAGGGCTAGGTTTAGGGTTATGTTTCTTGTTAGTGTTAAGGTAGTAGTCAGGGAAGGGATCTCTGCAACCTGGAGTGTTCAACCTAGGGAATCATGCAAAATGGATTTGAAATGCAATGTCTGAATACAATGTCTTAAGTTAGGGTTACAGTTAGGGTTAGGGTTAAGGGTGAGGGCCAATATTATGATTGTTTCTTTCATTGCTAGGGTTGTGCTTCAGAGTGGGATATGTGCCACTTGGAGGGATGCACTTTGGCCAAAATAAATATGTGTAAATAAACACAGTGTTTGAGTGCAATGTCTCAGAATAGGGTTAGTGTTCAGATTAGGTTTTGGGATGGGATTATTGTTAGGGTTATTTCAACGAGGGTTAGGTTTAGGGTTAGGTTTAGGGTGTCAAGTAGGGTGAGGATAAGGGTTAGAATGTATCCTAGGTTTTGGTTTAGGGTTGGGGTTAGTGTTTCGGCTAGGTTTAGGGCTAGGTTTAGTGTTACAGCTAGGATTCGTGTTATTGTTAGGATTTCCCCTCGGGTTAGGGTTGGTGTTAGGGTTAGGCTTTTGCTTAGGGTTAGGGTTAGGGTTAGGGTTTTGCATAGGGTTAGGTTTAGGTTTAGGGTTAGGGTATGAGCTAGGTATAGGGTTAGGGTTTCGCCTAGGGTTAGGGTTTGAGTTAGGATTGGGGTTTCAGGTAGGGTCAGGGTTAGTGTTAAGGTTTTGCCTAGGGATAGGGTAAGGGTTAGGGTAAGGGATTCGCCTAGGCGTAGGGTTAGGTTTAGGGTTTGGGTTTCAGCTAGGATTAGGGTTAGATTTAGGTTTAGGATTTTACCTAGGTTTAGGGCAAGTGTTAGGGTTAAGGTTTCCAAAAAGATTAGGGTTAGTGTTAGTGTCAGGGTTTCTGCTAGTATTAGGGTTAGGGTATCACCTAGGGTTAGGGTTTCAGCTAAGTTTCAGGTTCGGGTTAGGTTTAGGGTTTTGGCGAGGGTTAGGTTTAGGTTTAGGTTTTCAGCTAGGGTTAGGGTTTTGCCTAGGGTTAGGGTAAGTTTTAGGTTTAGAGTTTCAGCTAGGGTTAGGGTTAGGGTAGGGTTTAGGGTTTCAGCTAGGTTTTGGGTTAGGGTTAGGGTTACAGTTTTGCCTAGGGCAAGAGTGAGAGTTACGTTTAGGGTTTCACCCAGGGTTAGGGTTTCGGTTAGGGTTATGTTTTCTCCTAGGTTTACAGTTTGGGTTAATTTTAGGGTTTTGCCAAGGGTTAGGGTTAGAATTAGGGTTAGGGTTTTGCCTAGGTTAGGGTTAGAGTTAGGGTTAGTTTTTCGCCTAGGGTTAGTTTTAGGGTTAGGGTTAGGTTTTTGGCTAGGGTTAGGGTAGGTTTAGGGTTAGGTTTTAGCCTAAGGTTAGGGTTAGGGATAAGTTTAGGATTTCACCTAGGGTTAGGGTTAGAATCAGGGTCTCCCATAGGATTAGTGTTAGGGGTGGGTTAGGGTTTTGCCTAGGGTTAGGGTTAGGGTTTCTCCTAGGGTTAGGGTTAGGGTTTGAGCTAGGTTTAGGGTTAGTGTTAGTGTTATGGTTTCGCCTACGTTTAGGGTTAGGGTTTTTCCTAGGATTAGGGTTAGGTTTAGTGTTAGGGTTTTGGCTAGGGTTAGATTTGGTTCAGCATTACAGCTAGGGTTAGGGTTAGGTTTAGGGTTTTGCCTACTCTTAGGGTTAGGG